>PVJO010009578.1:0-68774 GCA_004026905.1 Hystrix cristata
CCCGCCTTGGGGAAAAAACCAGGGATTTGGTGTCACACAAGGCAGATGTGACCTCTGCCCTTGTGGAAGGCCCAGCCTGGCTGCTGTCCCACTCTGCACACCACAGGGGAAAGATTTAGAAGCAAATATCCTGTGACCCTCCTCATGTTCCAGGCATGGGCCCTGTTCAATCCTCCAGCAACCCTCCGAGTGCATACCCACTACTATCTCTCCCATGTCACAACTGAGGCACCAAGGCTCAGGGAGTTTCCCAAGAGCACAAGAGATGGTTCCAACTATGATGTCCTTAGTGAGCCTTACAGGCTTGGGAAAGCCTGGGTTTGATCCACAGTACTGCAAAAAGAAGGAAAAGGGAGGACGGAGGAGGGAGATGAAGAGGAAGAAGAAAGCTAAGCTGAGGCCAAGGAACAAATTGCAATGTAAATGCCACAAAGGCACATCCTCTTTACTTTAATTCATCCCTGCATTCCCAGGCTCCAAAACCGTATGTAGCACTAAGGAACACTCAAACACATTCCTAGTATGAATGAATGAAGAAACAAAAGAATAATAGCTTCCAGGGCCAGCAGTTGGCCCACTGCAATCACCCTGGTAGACAGATCATCTCCCGTTAACCCCAAGCCCCAGCAGACCCCACGGCTGAACACAGAGGCTCAGCCCACGCTCTGGAAGGTCTCAAAAATGAGGACAGCCGGGCTGAGCCAGGGCCTCTGTGGGATTTGATGAGTCTGCTAAGATGGAAAAAAATGCAGTCAAATGAATGCCCCGGAAATCAGTGTAGCATTGAAAGCCAGTCCAAGCCTGTCTTCTTGGAGAGGGGAGCGGAGGGGTGGCTCTGCCCACCTGCAGCTAGGCCTGGTATGCTCCCTGCCAGCCTGGCCACTGGTTCCCTGGCCACGACCTACCAGCCCCTCCCTCAGCTCCCCACAGCAGGAGGTCACAGGTGAAACCCCCTCCAATCAGCCCTCACCGTGCCCAGAGGCCCTGACTCTTACCCAGGCCTGAGCTGGAGTCCTGCTGGGCCAAGAAGAAGGCGAGCCCCCAGGGAGGAGAGAGAATAGAGAGAAAAGTAAGTGAATCCCTGCCCCGCCCCCTCCTGTTACACCCAGATGCAGGTTGCCACTCAAAAAGCAATCTCTCCAAACGTTTAAAACTGCCTGCAATTTATATCTTGTGCTTGATAGAGCATCTCCAAGTCATTTCCTGGTGCAGGAAAGTACAGGCTCCAGAGCCCAAGGGGCAGCCACCCCCTAGCCCAGGTACCCCCTGGGGGCAGGACAAGATGAGGAAATCCCCCTCCAGCCTCAGGGGAGGGAGTGGGGGCTGCAGAGGCCAACAGCTATAGCCCCAGCCGGGAAACCCTTCAGAAGTTACAGAGTGTAGGCCAAAATGGACAGACTCTTTGATTCATTATCGATAAAGCCCCGCCTCCTCGAAACAGTGACATTAATGCTGTTTCCTGTGTTTAGTCCTCTGAGAGAGGGATCACAGTGATCCAGGGACTCAGAGAAGGGATGTCAACCTCCCCTGAGGGCCGAGAGGGCATGCAGGAGTGGGCCAAACAAACACAGAGAAGGGATTCCAGGAGGAGGGGAGGCCCCAGCAAAGGCTGGTCAGTGGGAAAGAACCTGAAGTTCAGCATGCAAAGCCCTGGGCAGCAGAGGTGAGGCCCCAGGGCGAGAACCAGAGGGACCCTCACTCCAGGAGCTGGCCATACCCCCTGAGGTGCACGTGCAGGAACTTTCAGTGCCAAAAGATTGAAGGGGGGCTAAAGAGAGGCAAAGAGGCCCTCAGGAGAGGAGAGAGGCCACTCCGAGAAGAGGTACAGTACACAGAGGCTGCAAGTGTCACTTCCAGGGGCGGGGTCTGCATTTCCACCTGCCCCCCTCCCCTCATCCCACACCACCCCCCAGCCATGCTCACCTCCAGAGGTCCATACAGCTTACCAAGCTCATTTTCATCCCTGAACCTTTACCCCCACTGGACACCCTTCCGGCCTGTCCTCAGAGAGCCGGCTCCTTTGCCCAGCGCAGGTCACTGCTCCAATACCACCTCACCTGGGAGGCCTCCTCTGACCTCAGTGTCTCATGGAGTCTCCCTTCCTCTTGCCCCATCAGCCTTTCTGCTGTCTTCCGAGCACTTACCACCAGAAATTAGCTTCTTTATGGTTTTAGATCGTTATTCTTTGTCATCCCCTGAGGATTGTAAACACTGTGGGAGGAGTGACTTTGGCTGCCTCGTTCCTAGCAACAGCCCCGCACACCCTGGAAAGTGCCCAGTGCATAGTAGGCACTCTACAGATCACTGGGCCGGATGAATGAACAAGCCCTTCGTGGCAGTGGCCAAGGCCCGGCTCCCTGCTCAGACCACGCCCTCTGCAGACTCCAGCCCTGCTGTCATCTGCGCGGTTCCTCTGGCAATTAATCATGTGCTGTCAGGGGACACCCTTTGTGTTGTCATTGGAAGTGGCATCTCATTCATCTCTGTCTCCCCCAGGGCCCAGCGCATAGTAGGTGCTCAGTCAGGGGTTCCCTGTCATTAACCCACGCCACCTCGCCACCTTGCCTGCCTGCGTGAATGATGGGCTGGCAGCAGCTGCTCCTGGGGGCAGAAGCAGACACCCCCACCCCCACCTCAGCAGGTTCCTTGGGGCTGCAGGAGCCACTGGAACAGGACTGACAAGGACTTCACCATCTCGCATGGAAAGAAAACTCCTTTTGGGAGTAGGAAAGCAGCTCCTGTAGCCAGAACGGCACAGGTCTTCGTCTCAAAAGGACCCAGGTCCAGTTTCACCACTCAGAGCTGGGTGACCTTGGCAAGTAAGTCCCCTCTCTGAGCCTGGGGCCTCTCGTCCGAAGAAAAATGCAGTGTGCAAATAAAGTGCTTAGCACAACATCTTGCACTTGGGGGTGGGGCCTCAGTTAACCCTAGCATGAAAAAGAAAAACAATAATACTGATAACTAATTGCAATCAAGATGTGCAAGTGATTAAAGCTTACTGGATGTTAATCACTTTGCCCTCAGTGCTGTGTTTAATCTCCACTACATCCCTGATAAATGTACCATTCCCATAGGTGAGGAGGGAGATTCAGAGAGGTTAAGCAACTTGCCTAAGGCCACACAGCCAGCCAGTGGAAGATCCAAGATTCAAATCTAGTTGTTTAGTATTATTGCTAAAGCAGGGCAAAACTAAACTACAGCATCACTGCTCTGGGTCTGTCTCCCTATCCATAAAATGGGTGTAATAGCACTGTCTGCACCCACAGGAATATTGTTAGGATACAGTGAGATGCAAGAAAAAACTGGGCACATACATAGTGGACTTTCAGTACTGGTCAGTGGCCCCTCCTGCCACGCCCACAGGGCTCCCAGCGAAGGTGCAGAGACCTAAGCCAGCTGATAGAACAAGTGTCGGCTGCTCATTTGGTAAATGGGATTTGGTTAGAAAGATGAACGCTGCCACTTCTGGCTAATGTGTCATGTAAATTCTAATGATAATACAGCTCCCGCGCCCGCGCCCGCCCCCTGCCCGCCGCTGCTCAATTATCTCCCGAGGCTCCGGCTCGGCAGGATCTATGCTTCGCTGGGATCCGCGCCCCAGCCTGCCTTCCCCAGCTGCAAATAATGAAAACGCGCCTCGGCCGCAAGATTGCTCACTTACATTTTCTATTAATTTTTTCCTTTCGGAGGAAAAATGAGCAGAGCCAGGGAAGGAGCAGGCAAGGTGGGGGTGGGGCCAAATGGCAGCCTTCCCAGGCTAGCGGCTTCTGTCCCTGCGAGGGACATGCAGGGAGCCCGGAGAGATGGCGAGGTCGGGGACACACACTGTCCCAGCCTTGGTAGTGACCTCCCTCAGACAAGGAACCAGGACCCCAGGGCAGGGCAAGAGCACTGAACTAGAAGTCAGGTCGCTTGCTGTGTGACTTGGAGCAAGTCACCCAACCTCTCTAGATGCAGTTCCTGCATCTGTAAGGGGTGGGAAGAGCTGGTCGGCTGGTGTCCAAGAGCCCATCCTGGGCTGCCTGACTATGATTTCCACCTCAGGGACAGAATTAGCTCCTTGCAAGAAAGGATTTCCCAGCAGACAGGAAGGGGCTCTGAGAGTGGTAGTGAGCGTCCCATCAAAGAAGGTATTCAAACTGACAGGGATGTGCAGAGACTCATCACTCTCTCTGGGAAGGTTCTGAATCTACCCCGGATACATGCAGGTTCTGTAGCTGGAGCAGGATGGAGACTAAGGGAGGGAGGGCCAGTTGTGCCCATTCTACAGAAAGGCAAGACAAGGCAAGGCTGAGGGAGAGCCCCCAACCCAGGTCCCACCCTGGGTTGCGAATGTGTACGGGACCAGCAGGAAGCTGTCACCCTTTGTGGAACCAATGTCTTCCATGGGCTAGAAACCATAGCCATAGACTTGAACCTAACCTCAGTTCGTGCTCTCAGGGAGCTCTTGTGGGGAGAGGGACACAAACAGGCCTTTGTTCTGGAGGGGACCTGCAGAGGAATGAAGGGGACAGAGTACAGGGGCCCTAGTGTCCTAGTGTCTGAGAAAGGGGAGGGCTTCCTGGAAGAGGTGGTGTTTAGTTCAGTCTACAAAGGGTGAGGGCAGCCTAGAGCATTAAGTAACATGTAAGAAAGTGCTGGGAGTTGGCCTTGAGGGCACCCGCTTGTAGAGCCAGCTACTCAGGAAGCTGTGGAAGGAGGATGGCAAGTTTGAGACCAGCCTGGGCAACTTAGTGAGACTTTTACATAAAACATAAGAGTGTAGAGTTAACTCAGTGCTCACTGGATTCAATCCCTAGTACTACCAAAAAGGAGGAGGAAGAAGAGGAGGAGGAAGAAGAGAAGGAGGAAGAAGGGCAGGAAGAGGCAGAGGAGGAAGAGGAGGGGAAGGCAGAGGAAGAAGAGAGAGAGAAAGGAAGAAAAGGAAGGGAAAGCACCTGGCATACAGGGGCTATTCAGGAAGAGACAGCAGTGACCTCCCCCTCAAGCTGAAGTAAGAAGCCTTGGCAGGGAAGCCCACAACAGAGCTCTAGGACCCAACGCAATGTATGTCCCTAAAGAGAGTAGGTAGGGTTGAGTAGGTGGGTGGACTGATGGGTGAGTGTGTTATAGAACAATTCCTAAACAAAAACATGCTCCCATTTTTGTGGAGAAGCCCCATAAAACCCTGTATTCTCATTTGCATGTCTGTGGGGAGAGTTCTGGAAGAACACATAGCTCACCGGCTGGCTGGCCTGCCCCTGGGGTGGGGTGGGAGGAGGCAAGAGCACTCACTTTGTACTCTATAACCTTGTGTTTCGTTTTTTATAATGAGAACATATTATTTTGCAACATTAAAAACAAATTTTAGAAATGTAAGAAACGTTTAAGCTTTGCAGACTAATTAAAAATTAAACATATACCAGAGAAGATTCCCTCATCCTCCGCTCCACCACACAGAAACCACCTCTGCCAGGAAGCCCTTCCAGCCGCGGAGCCCACATCCCTCCAGCTGCACTGCTGCCTCCCAGGGAGGCCTCAGGGGAGGGCAGGGTCTGGCAGGGTTCTAGTTGCCACCCTGGCCAGCGCCACCGGCCCTGCCCTGGGAGCTGGCCCACCCCGAGGGAGCAAAGAGGAAGGGGGACAGGGCTGGCCTAGCCCCATGCTGGGGAGCACCCACCTCCAAGAAGGGATTTTCCTGGCATCAATAGCATCCCCTTCAGCTCCCAGGACGCGTGGGCTGCCTTCAGGCCCAACATATGTGGGCTCTTCTAAAACAGGGACAGGAAAGGAGGAAAAATAAAATCTGTTCCCCCAGGTCTGTTGTCTCAACAAGCATCAGCCTCCAGAAACGCTTCCCACAAGAGGTAGTGGAGGCCAAGATGCAGAAGCAGTCCCAAGCTACAGAAGAGTAAACTGAGCCCCACCTGATGAGGAAGGCTGGCCCCCCTCACCCTGCACAGTGGTTAGCGATAAAGCCAGGACCAGAAGCAGAAACCCTGGATTGAAACTGGAGGAAGAAAGGGTGGGCTGAAGGGGAGAAGGGGGACAGAAGTGAGGAGACCAGGAGTAGGAGAGATAGCACCGCAGAGACTAGGCCTAAGTTGAAGAGGAGAGAGGGGCAACTCAAGCCTGGGGGACATAGTGGGGCTCCCAGGCCTCATGGCCACATCCGGTTGTCGGACAGTGATGGGATGGATGCTGTTCACAAAGTGTACCACCTGATGGCAGGTGGTAGGACTTATTTCTGGCAACTGGAATTGAGTCACGTGACCAGTTCTGGCCAATGACTGCCGTCAGAAGTGGTGAGATTCCTTCTGGGCCGGGGCATCTAGGTGCCAGCCGAAACTCCAGTACTCTTCTGCACAGCAACTACTAAGACCAAGATGGCAGCTGCCCCACCAGCCAGGTCCTGCATGGCTAAGATGGGTAGAGCTGACCCTTGCTGGGCCTGTAGTGGAAACAAGAAATAAATCTGTGTTATTTTAAGCCAGTGTGACTCAGAGATACTGTGTTTGTTTGGTAACACACAATCCAGTCTATCTTGATGTAGAAAGTAGAAGCTTAGGTGCCAGATGGCCCAGGGTCAGACCCCAGCTACTTCACGGACTCTGTGAATGGCTTTGAGCAAGTCATTTCCCTCCAATTCTCTGGGTCCCTTTTTATAAAATAGAAGTCCGATGTGTGAGATCCCTTTCAGTTCCCAGAAGTCCAGCAGGACTCCACACTTGTGTTTGAAACCTCCCAACCCCTAGCCAAGATCCAACAGGGTCTTGAGGGAACCAGAGAGACAGCACATCTCTGGGGATCCCAGAGAGAGGACTTTTGTGTGGCAGTGGAATACTTGCCCAAACCTGGCTGCTCATCAGAGTCACCAGGGGAAGTTTTAAAATGCAGATTCCTTGGCCTGACTCACATATTCAGAAGCAGTAGCGAGGAGGAAGCGCCCAGAGACCCTAGGCCAGGCTTAGAAGCCCAGATCAGAGAACCTTGGCCGGCTGACCCAGGCCTAGCAAGAGGGAGGCTTGCAGGAGAGGACTGGGCTGGTCCTGGTCCCCAGAGGGCCCACTGCCCTTCTTTTTTCAGGAGAGGCTGCCCCACCCCCATGCTGGAGCTCCAAGAGGCGTCCTTCCCAGGCAGGCCTGGCTGCATCTTAGATAAAAGCAGAACAGCATACTCAATAATGCAGCTGGAACCCAGCTCACCTGCAGCCCCACAGGGCTCCCCAGACGGCACCAGCTCAGTGAATCTGGCTGGGGGCCTGACTCCTCCCTCTGCTCCCTCCCCACCTTCCCTTCCCCCTCCACTGTCCTTCCAGCCCCCCACCAGGCCAAGCAAAGAAAAAACACCAAAGGGTGAATTTCTGATTAAAAACCAACCTCTGCTTATTGCCTTGGCTGTTCTTGCTGGGAAAAAAATGGTGTCAGCTTGTGAGTATGTGTGCATGTATGCTCAGGTGTCTGCCTCTGAATAGGTGAGCCTGGAGGTGTGAGAGTGTGTGTGCCTGTGTGTCTGTATGTAAAGACTATATGGTTTGAGTGAATGCATGGATCTGTGTATGTGTGTGTGTGCAGTGGGTATGTGTGAGTGTGTGTACATGGATATGCCCAAGGGGTGTGTGTGTGTGTGTGTGTGTGTGTGTGTGTGTGTGTGTGCAGACATGTCTTTTAGTACAGGAAAGCCTTCTGGTTAAACTAACACCATTAGTTTGGGTAGTGGGTTAATAGAAAAAAAAATTGGTTCCGGGGGAAATCATAAAAAAACAAAACACACCTTCAGATGGCCATTTTATTTCACATTAAAGGGTGTAAGTTGTTTGCCTTTTTAATGTTCTTTAATGCAGGGCCGAAGTCTCCTCTGCTTATGAGCCTACTGATTAGAGCTGTTTCATCTTTCTTGGGTAAACTAACTCCACAACATCATCCTCGATTTCCAATTTCAATTTCTCTAAAGTGGAGCAAGAACTTAAAAGACTCTTGTAAAGTAATATGAGTGTCGTATCTTCTAGATTTTTACAATTTTGTTCCCAATCTTATCTTACAGTTGCTTATCCACACCTAATTTGACAGCAATTTTTTTTAGCAATTCACCTTTATAGAGTCTTTCTAAAGACGTCAATTTCATTTTATAGAAACAACAACTTTTTGTGTGTTCGAAATGTTTTGGTTTACTTATTATTTAATTGAATTACACAATTTCAATAACAAGTGCCACAGGCACAAACGAGTTTGGAAGCAAATACAGCTGACTCTTTGTAAACCTGTACTCAGCCTGTGGGAGCAGAGCCCCAAGACTAAGGCATTAGAGAGCAGCCTGGTACGTGACAATGTCAGAGTGTGATGGTAGACAGCAGGCTGTATGTTTGACAGGGAACCAGAGCTTTGTTTGGGCAGGGTCAAAGGGAATCTTCAAATGAGAGATGCCTCCTCTCCATGTGGGCATATAGAGACTGTGTGTGTGTTGAGTGTATACCTGTGTCCCGTTATTTACCGGAACACATGAGTGTCCCTGTCACTTACCTTTGGCAGGTAAGTCTCACCCCACACCTCTAGGAATCATGGATAACCTAAGCAATCCTCTATCTATGGCAGATGGATGCAGGTGATGTTGATGGTGGCAGGGTCCCTTTCTTCAGTGAGTTGGGCCCAGGCTGTTGGCGACGTGATCTGTGTTCCTGGCCACAAGAAACTGGTAGCAGGACAGAGGCAGCATGTCCTGAGTGTTCATTCTCTGCCATTTCTTTTCATTCTCACAATAACCTGTGCCATGTGGATTATTTTCTTCTGGACCACAGATGGGGAAACTAAGACTCTGAGAAGAGAAGGGCTCTTCGGGCTAGACAAGGGTGGCGTTGGGCTGTAAACACAAGTCTCTCGGGCCCATCACTGACCAGGCCACACCCCAGGAGGGTTAAATGACCACTGACTTCCTGGGAAGCGTGGCTGAGACCCTCTCATGGACACCAGTCTGCTTCTCATGGGTATCTATGGAGCTGGGGGCAGGGGTGGGGAGCAGTGGAGGTACACCCAGAGGCTGGGTAAGTGCCCAGGAGATGGGGCTGGGGCTGAGCTCAGGCTGGCACCCACTACTAACCAAGCCAGGGCTCACATTGGCACAGTTTTCTGGATGCTTCCCCGCCACCATGCCCAGCTGGGCATTGGATGCTGGTACCCTCCCTTAGGAGAGAGGAGGAAGGGTCCTTCTTCCCCATTTTGCAGGTTAAGAAACTTCCCGGGCCGGGGATTTAGCTCATTGGTTAGAGTGCTTGCCTTGCAAGCATGAGGCCCTGAGTTCAATTCCCGGTACCAAAAAAAAAAAAAAAAGAAACTTCCCATGAGGCATCACTAGCCATCTGTGACAAAGCTTAGACATGACCCCCATATACCTTTCCTTTCTTCATTGCCTTACCTTCGGCACAGTGCCTGAGAAGTAGTAAATACACAATAAAATGCACTCTACTCACCAGAGCTGCCAGATACACAACGCACAATTTTCTAGCATAGGCATGTTCCAAATACTGCATGAAACATATTTATATTTTAAAATGTATTTGTCATGTGATATTGAAATTTAACAAGGTGTCTCAGATTTTTATTTCCCTGAATTTTCTTCCAAGTCTCCTGGGGCGGCATTAGGAAAGAGATATCAGTCCCTACTCCCCCACTGCTAGGGAGGAGCTGGGCCCGACCTCAGAGTGCTCTGGGTCTGAGTTCCTGCTCCTTAGTGTATAGCTTTGGCTGGATCACTCACCTCCTTCAAGTCTCCTTTCTTCATTAAGGGTCCTGAGTATTTAATAAGATAATCCACTTAAAATGCTGTGTCCTGCATAAGTGTTCAATGGAAAGGAACCTTTATTGTTATTTTTATTATTTACCAGGTGGTGAAATGAAGGCCCAGGGTGAATTTCTGATTAAGAGCCAACCTTTGCTTACTGCCTTGGCTGTTCTTACAGTGACTTGCTGCAGGTCACCAGGAGTCAGTGGCAGCCTTCAAGGTTCCTGTGTCCTAGCCCTGGGCACTACCACTGCCCAGCTGCTTTGCTGGGTGCTGGCCGCCCATCCTGACCACCCTCCTTCGCCCTCCCCCAGAACCCAAGGCCAAGTGACTCAGAGCCCCAGTCTGGATTCACCTGCTGCTGCCTCCCAGAGTGCTTACAGATGGAGGGTGGTCCTTACCCCCTCCTCCCCCTCCTCCACCCTGCACCAAAACTCTGCTAGCCTCCCAGCCTCCAGCACCTCAGCCCTGCAAGCTCTGGATGACAGAGGTGAGGAGGGGCACTGTCATCAAGCTAGCACCAGAAGGTCAGGCCTGGCAAAGGACAAAAGAATCTTGCAGGATCTTGACACCCCCACCTTACCCCGATAAGGCTGGGGATTTCTCTGAGCCACTCCCTGGGGTTGTGGAGGGACCTCAAGGAGGGACTATAGTGTCCCTCACTATATAGGACCATTGCAGCCCCTGCTGACCCCACCTGGGGCTCCACTGGGCCTGGTCTAGAACTCTCTCCTTCCTTTCCCCACCCCAGCTCCCTATCTGCAACCCTAATGAGCTTCTGACAGTTCCCATCTGCTCCTCTCTGGCTTCCTGGGGAAACAAGAGAGAAGAGGGGGTGCCAGGCAAGGTAAAACAGCAGAGTGAGTCCAGCAGCCCCAACTCATGCTGGGGGCCCGCCTGGGAGCCTCCTGCCCTGCTGCCAGGGACCCCTCTCATCCATACCCCAAGGGTATGAGGGTCTGTGGCATGAAGTTGTGCCCATTCTGTCCTGCCCAGACCTCTGGCCCCAACAGCTAGAAACCTTTAGCTCCCAGAGGGTCTGTCTCAGAAAAAGAAGGGATAAGCCTCCCTACCAATCCAGGAATTCCGAAGGTGCCTTCTTTCCCCACCTCCACCCTCCCTGCTCTCAGACAAGGAACAGAGTGGGACTTGAGGGCCTGGGCTAGCAGCTACAATCAGCAGGTCCAGCCCAGCCCCCTTCTACCTCTTCCCACTTGGCTCCTGTTCGCCAATGCTGCCATCTTTTGGGCACTGAAGGAACTGATACGTGGCCCGGGAGCCCCCAGAGTCCCCACTCCCAGGCCCACCATGGGAGGATAGACCACAGATGGAGATATCCTGGAGACACTGGCAGACATTACCTGGTCCGTAGCCCTGCTTCCAGGCAGCTGTGTGGCCATGAACTGTTGCCCAGGTCCTTGCTCCCTGGGTAGCCTCCTCAGGAAACTCAGCACCCTATAAGAAGCAAACACGATGTTCTTCTACAGCAGTTCGTGTCACCCGTGCAGCAGCTGCCATGTGGATAATATTGCCCATCTTAAAGTCAAGGACATAGGCTTGGGCAGGCAGAGCGAACCATTCATTCAGAGTGATCAACTTCCACGTGAGCAGTTTTCCTGGCTGCATTTTTTGGGGACATTCACCCAGTGTTCAAAGGTTCACTGAAATGCTAATGCTGTATTAGAGGAAGTCCTGCCGTGTGCCAGGGTCTGCGCCCCAGCTCACAGCCAGCCCCCGGACACATCAGACCCCGGACTGGGCATGCTCGCAAAGGGTGGGAACGTGCACTGGACTCCTGGCCTGGCACACTCCCTCCAGCAGCCACTCCAGGAAGTCCCCCAAGAGGTGAACCATGAAATTCCTGTGATAAGTTGCCCGCTGTGACAGCAATGCCAACATGGCCATCCACAGCTGGGGAAAACCCCTTGGCCTATCATGTGTCTTAGGGCGGCTCTGTCCTGGGCTGTGTTTCAGAGACAGTCAAGTAAGGGACAAGGAGAGGCTACCACCCAGCAGTCCCCGCAGTCAAGCAGCCCTCTCCTCCAGAGGAGACACCTCTCCCCAGGGCAGCAATAACCACCCCAGTCCCAGCCAAGCTGGCTGTAGGTGCTCAGCCCGGGTGTGAAGAATGAATGAGTGGGCAAGTTAAGGAGCTGTTCACACGGGAGCTCCCAGGCATATGTGGTCAGATCTTCCCCCAGCACCCCTGGCTGCCCTCATCCGGACAGGTAGTGGGTCCCCTAAGGAAGCCCGGGGGACCAGCATCCAAGTCCCAGTCCTGTTGCTCACTCGCTATGCGCCCCATGGCAACCTCCATGCTCTGGGCCTCAGTATCTCCCACACGTAAAGCAGAGTTGAACTGTTCAGGTGGCCTTGTCATAGGGGACAAAGGGCCTTGGTATCTGTGAGGGGGATTAACCCTACCCAGCTACCCCAGTGCTCTTTCCCCTTCTGTACCACTTCCACCAGGGTCAAAGGTGAAGCCATAAGTCAGTATTACACAGACACCTGGAGGAATTGCTGCCCAACACATTTGTGTGTGCCCTGATGTACACAGCAAGGGGGTATATAAAATATGCACACATGTGCCTGAAGCTGCACACACACACACCTGTGTCTGTGCCACATTCACACACGCCCTTTGCTCAGCACTGCAGAGCCTCAGGATCAGGTTTAGGGACACGCCGAAGTTATGAAATTGATTTCTCTGGGAACAGCTGGAATTAGTTTTAATTATCTTTATCTTTCTTCCAATTGTGTTCTCAGCCTTCCTCTTGCTGTTTAATCCATCTCTATTGACTTCCCCACAGGCACAGGAAGGGGGTGGCAGAATGGGGCGGGCAGTGTGGTCATTTTCACGAAGGATAAACAATGGCAGCAGTAATCAGTCTCCACCTACCTCTTCCTCGGCACCCCAGAAGCCAGCCTCTCCCAGGCAGCCTGTAGGGCTCCCTGCTCTCTCTCTCACACACACACACACACACACGCACGCACGCACGCACGCACGCACGCACATTCAGACCTCCTTCTCCAGGAGGTCCTCCCGGATGGGGACCAGAAGGGGCTGTAACACGATGCCTTCAGCTCTTGGCATCTTACATGTTTGACTCTTTAGAGTGGTTCCCTCCATTCAGGAGACTCAGGCCGCTGCTGATCAGTCTTTCTGTCCCACCCTCCCTGCACTGTTCTCCTTCCACGTCCCTATACCATTCTCACCGTGATGTGGCCCAAGCCTGGAGCTAATTAACCTCAGATATCAGGGAAGCAGTGGGTGATCAATCAATAGCTGTTGAATGAATGAATGAATGAATGAATGAATGAAAATCACCTCTTCGAAACTCGCCTTCAGGGTCCAGTGATCCACTCACTCATTCAACTCATGCTGAGTGCCGGGTAGCTCCAGGCCCTGCGCAGGGTGCTGAAGGCATAGAAGTAAAAATGAGCTGGTCCAGTCCTTGGGGAACACCTCACGTAGGACGGTTAATGGTGAGTAGGAGTCCTCCCTCTGAGGTCCAGGATATATCTGGCAGAGACAATGGCAAAAGCTTTTGTTCATAATACTTGATGAAGGCAAATCTCTATTTTCTCAAAATGGGTTGATTTCCTTCCCCCTGCCTTGACTCTAGAACTCAGGGCCTAATAGGCAGGATGCCCTGTCTTCCAGGGACTCCCACCACTGTGCCTAAACAGCACCTGTAAGGCTCTGCTGCCTGGGTGAGTGGGGTGGGGAGGATGCAGGCCCTTCCTCCATGGGGCGCTCACTTGGAGCTGCTGGGGGAGCCCATCCCTCTGCAGCAAGGTGCCACTGCTAAGTGCCCTGCGGCGCTAATATTTTATGATTAAAAACCATTAAGGTTTAGACCGTGAAAATCCAAGGGACACAAAATCAATGGCCCAATATTGCTTCCCCCGGTAAGTTGTGTAAATATTGTGTCTTTTATTGTTTGGCCGATGGCAAGAGCACAGATACAGGTGCAGATTATACTAATGAATCCCCTCCCGTCCCAGCCCTGAGCTGGTGGAATTAGCGTCCTGGCTTGACAAGGCCTGTAGAGACCTGGTGAATTGGACACAGGAGGGCCTGGCTGGTCTGCCACTCAAGATCAGTCCACTCGTCCTTCCCCCCTTGCCCTACATTCCCCATCCCAGCAGTCCAGCCCATTGGCCAGAGGCAGCGCCAGTGCCCCCGGCCCCTCCCCCTCCCCATGCTGCTCCCACACTAATCACACAGACTTGCACACATCATACGGTGACGTGCTCTCCTGACAGCCCGTCCATCACCGACTCCTCCGTCTGCTTAGATTTGCATATTTAATCACGATCTGTCTCATCTCTTCTGGACGCTCAGATTTGGGTGCAGAATATGATTCCAGGATTGGGTCTATCTCTGAGGGAGAGATTGATGACGGTGTCTCTCCTGTCCAGAGTTGTGACTGAGGGATGGTGGGATGCCTCTGCCTCCTGCGGATGGATGAGGCTAGGTCCTCCTCTGTCTGGCAGGAGTTGGGGTCAGGCTGGGGGCACTCCTGTGTCCAAGGAGAGGGGGTGCCTGAATTCCTTCTTTCTCCTTCCAGTCCTGGAAGCTTCCTCTCAGCGAAGAATAGGGCATGATTCCAGGATCAGACACACAAGCCCTGCCTCTGCCCCATGAGGAGGGGTGTTGCAGCTGATCGGGGCTCTTCTAGCAATACCACAGAGGTTGCCTGGGTGGCCCAGTATATCCCCTGCTCTCTCTGGAAAGGTGCCCAAACACCAGAGGTACTGCACCCATGAAGGAAAAAGTGCCAGCTGATGGGGGACAGTTGGGCTGCTGTGGCTGAACAGATGTGGAGAAAGAGGCTGGGGAGACACGGGGATGATGGGAGGGCTCAGGCGAGAGAGAGCAGCTGAGCCTCCAGGGTGAGTGAGGGACCTGGCCCAATGTGAGAGTCATTATCTAACACAGGACAACAGCTGGCTGACACAGGAACCATCTGACTGGTGGAAACAGGTGGGCAGATATGAGAGAACAACTGAACTCAAGTTGGGATGCAGCTGGGCTGGTACAAGGTCATCCTGACTAATGTTGGGTAATAGTAGAATGCTCACTGTGAGAAAATGCTGGCCGAAGTCAGGGGACAGCTGGGCTGAACTGGGGACAGCTGGGCTGTGGAAGGGACAGCTGGCATGAGAAGGGGACAGGTGGTCTGAGGAGGGAACATCTGAGCTGTGGAGGGGACAGCAGGGGTGAGGTGAGGACAGCTGGACTGAGAAAGGAACATCTGGACTCAGGTGGGGACAGCTGTGCCTAAGGAAGGGGACAGCTTGACTGAGGAGGGGTCAGTTGGGATGAGGAGGGTCAGCTCGTCTGAGGTGGGCACAGGTGTGCTGAGGTGGGGACACCCAGGCTAAAGGACAAACAGCTGGGCTGAGTTCTCTCGTGTTCTGGTCTATGTCCTCCTATGTGCTGAAAACACCTTCAGAAGGCCCCGCCAGAGTCTGACCTTGATGCATGCAGGCCACATGCAGGCCAGGTCACTGTGGGAAGCACGTCCCCTCCTCATCGCAACTCAGAGGCTGGAGGTGCAGTGCAAGGGCAGACGCTTGGTGCACCAAGTCTTGCCTGTCACCACTCCCCACAGAGACTCACCCAGGGGCCGCAAATGACCCTGCCTCCCACATCACGGTGTCAGTGTCTCCTAGGAGGAGGTCCTAGGAGAGCAACCAACCCAGACCTTCATTTTCCAAGTGGGAAAACAGACACAAAGCAAGCTCCAAGCTCCAGGGGCAGCTGCAGGTGAGAAAGCCAGGCCTCAGATCCACCAGCCCACCAGACCTCTGGCAGTCAGCTCAGCTGACAAAATGCCACTGACTGGGTGGCTGAAACCACAGGAATTGTTTACTCACCATCCTGGAGGGTGGAAGTCCAGGTCCAGGAGCTAGCATGGTGGGAGTTGGAGGCTCAGTCTCTGGCAGGTGAGCAGGCCCCAGCTCGCTGTGTGCTCAGGTGACCTCTGTGCGGCTGGAGACAAAGTTTTCTAGTGTCTCTTCTTCAAGCGCATGAACCCCACAGAGGGTCCCCACCCTCCTGACCTCGTCTTACTCTCCAGCTCCATCATGTGGGTTTAGGACTTCACATGCGAACTCATGGGGGACCCAGTCCAGTCCATAGAAATTCCCCGGGCCCAACCTTGGCCCCTGGGGCTTGCCCGTGATCTGAAACTCCTTTCCTCTCCAGATTCCTGACCCAACTACAGGGATAGGGGAGCTGCCCTTGGCAAAAGTTCCAAGAACTCAGCAGCTGAAGGGATGGGAAGGCCCCTCCGTCCCACCCACTGTGTGGGACACTTTACATGTGTCATTGTATTAGTTCCTCCCAAGAATCCTGCGTCTTGAGCAATGTTAAATCTCTTTTTCAGATGGGGAAACTGGGGATTACAAAGGTTAAGTGGCCTGGCCACAGTCAGACAGAAGTCTGGGATTGAGGATTTGCAGTGGTCAGTTCGGTTCCGGGCTTCCTGGCCGCGAGCTGCAGCCTCTCGGTGCAGCTTTCCAGAGCTTATCCCACTGCTCAGGGCCTCGTGGCCCAGCTCCCCATCTCTGACTCCTCTTCTCACCTTCCTGGATGAGAAAATCAGTTCCCTGGCAACGTTCACCCCCAGTCTCTCCAGTTTTTGCCACATGTGTATGTGCACATGTGTCAGTACTATGTATAAGTGTTTTATGTGTGCGCATCATTAACTTGTGTGTCAGTAATACTGGCAAATAAATGCCAACATCACTGACATGCTTACGTCTACCAGTGTAAGCCACCAGCCTGGCACCAATGTGTCACTCGGATGTGTACAGGATGTGGATCGGCAAGTGCGTGTTCACATAGGAACTGGGTCAGGAGGTGTGAGCACTCAGAGCAAGAGTCTGTCTGTATTGTATGTGCATGTGTGTCAGCATTTCCTGTGTCTCTGTGCCAGCGTTGTGTGTTCGTGCATCAGTGTTCATATGTGTGTCTGTCAGCATTGTGGATATGTGCATGCCAATGTTGCATATATGTGTGTCAGCATGGGATATGCAGATGTGGCAGTGTTGGTGAGTCCGTGCTGGCTACCGAGGTGTGGTGTGTGTGTGTGTGTGTGTGTAAATCGTGTGTCTCTTTTGTCAGTGTGGGCTGTATGCAAGTTTATGTAGACATGTCACTGTGGGTGTATGAGTGGTGGATATGTGTGCAGCAGTGTGTCAGGAAGTTAGTACAATCTGTGTCCATACTATATGGCTGTACCAGTACCATGTGCACATATGCATCAGCGCTGTGGGCATTCTTGGGGGGCTGCTGTGGGTATCAGAGATGGGTGCATACATGAGTCAGCACCGTGTGCATGTGTGTGTCGGTGTGGAGTGTGGGTGTTACTGTGCGCAGGCCCATGTGTTCATGTCTTTCGGTGCAGGGCGTACGTGTAAATGTGTGTCAGCTGTAGTACACATATGTGTCGGCACTGGGATATGTAAGTATTGGTGTTGGGTGTGTGTGCCAGCACCTAATGAGCATGTGTGTCAGCTGCAGATGTGCGGGGGGTAACGTGTGCGTCAGTGTGGAGCAGTTGTATAGACGTGTCACGGTGGGCTGGTACGTGTGCATGACCGGCGTCTGCTTACCGGGGTCAGCGTCCTGCACAGTCTATCAGCATGGAGCAGGTCACGTGGTGCACACACGCCCAGTGCGCAGGGAGGTGGAGCGGGGGTGAGCCACCCGGCCCGAGCGGCGACCCACCGCCTCTCCCTGACTGGCACCCGAGTTAATAAGTGTTGCTTTTCTCCCATTCTACTCAGGTCTGTGATGGAAAATCCTCGGGCTGGAAGTGAGCCCCGAATCGATAGTCCATTCCATTTAACAGGGTGGCTGTCACCATAACGAGATAAAAGTGGATTAGCTTCTGCGCGGCCGCCGCGGCCACAGGGAGCCCATCTGCTCCCTGCACTGCGAGGACGCGGGACCTGACCGCGGGGCCCTGCCGGCCGGAATGGGACGCGGCTCACAGCGGCTGGATCCAGACCGGGCGGGACGGGCTCGAGTGGGCGACCCGCGTGCCCGGGATGGGCTCGGCGCAGGGAGGAAGACGCCGCCAGACCGGGGTCAGCCGCGTCGGAGCAGAAGCGCCGCAGCGCTCCGAGACCTCGCGTGGGCCCGACCCGCGCCGCCGCGGTGCGCATGCGCGAGGCTTGCCTGGCCGCCCAGGGAGCCGCTCGAGGGCTGCCCCGCACCCAATCCCTACGAACCGGAACCGGGAGAGGAAGGCTCCTGCACCAGAAGAACTTCCTCGTCATGAGGGTGCGCTTTCAGTGGCAGATGGCCAAATGTTTGCCTTTGCAGGATTTGTCCTGGCTTTAGGTGTTTGACACTAGGTATCGGGAGCAAGGTGCAGTGGCGGTTCATTCAACAGCACCCCACTCCATTCATACACCTTGTCTGTGCGTCCCTCCGCACTCTCTCACCTCTTCTCTCGCTCTCCCTTTCTCCCTCCCTTCCCCCCACCCTGCCAGGGTATCTGCCAACTGGTCTGCTTTGTGACTTTGGGATTCTTCATTTTTATTTTGTCAGTTCTCACCATTTGGACTGCGGCTTTCCCTCTGTTTTATGCTTGAGAAGCCCCACCTCATCCTATGATAATCACCTTTGCTTCTTCTAGCTCTTTTATAATTTCATTTTATTTTCAGTACCGGGGGTCTAATCCCCAGCCCTTTCTTTTATCTTTTATTTTGTGACAGGGTCTTACTAAATTTCCCAAGCTAGACTCAAACTTGTGTCCTCTTGCCTCAGCCTCCCAGAGTGCTGTGATTACAAGCATGCACCACCACACCTGACTATGGCTTCAATTTTTTTTTACATGAATGTGTTCTAGCATTTCTTTGAAGTGGGTAGCTTTTTTTTTCCAAACGGTAACTGATAGCTCACACCATTTTATGACAAATACATCCTTCCTACACTCATTTGAAATACACTGTATCACTTTCATCTTATCTGCTAATTTGTTCCTTTTTTGTGCTAACCAAGTTTTATTTAGCATAGCTTTGTGGTATATTTTGATATCTAGGAATGTGTTTCTCTTTAGCATTAATGCCCTGAATCTATTGCTTTATAGCATTTGTATAAATGCCATACTTTACCTAATGAAGACATCAGGAAAGCATACTATTTGAGGCCTGTTACAGCTGCTTTTGACATGTAAACAGCAATCCCCAAGCCCATAGAGTCCGGTTTTCTGGATCCAGGGCCACAGGGCTTAGGAAGCCCTCTCTTTGCAGGAACAGCACCATGAGACATGAATTGAAACTCCAAGGTATCCCCGACCACCCAAGAAGGGCTGTGCTAGCTGCAGCATGCAGGAGGGATTGGGGGAGTCTTCCTTTGGGGTCCTCTGGAAGCAGACTGCGAAATGAGGATTGAGGGCAAATGGTTAGATGATCCAGAACCCCTAGGAGGGCAGTAGGGAATAGAAGGCAGCCCTGAAGGGCTTTATCAAGCCGGTTACTATGTGAGAGACAGAAATGCATCTCAGTGGGGCCCCGTAGTCCAGGAGGTAGACCATGGACCATGAGCCCCAGAGTTGTCCTAACCAGGGGAAGGAGAAGGGGTATTTATATACCAGTTCCTATCAGCAACTGGCTGAGAGAGGCCATGATTGGCAGAGAGAGAGATTAATTCTCCAGCATTTTCTACAGCCACCGAGAAAACTAGGGGGCCTTGGGAGCAGGATGGGCATGTGCGCTAATGGTCTAGACTGAGGGGAACTAGGCAGGGGCTTGATCAGTGAGGAAACAGGTGTAGTGGCCCAATAAGAGGTTGAGACCAGGGAAGAGAAGATGAGAGTGGGGCTGAGGAGGACAGCATAGAATCTAGAGCTCTTAGGAAGCAGAATGAACAAGGCTCGGGGACCGGAGACCTTGAGATTGTGAGAAGAAAGGAGATTCCAGGGTCCCTTGGACTTCCAGCCTGGGGAACAGGATGGATGATGGACAGGAACACCCAGACCGGAAGCTCAGAGGAAAAACTAGGAGTGAGATGGGGAGAGTCTGGTTGGGGCAGCATCCAAGAGGGGCCCAGAGGATATCCCACAAATGTGCAGGGGCGATAGTGATGGCAATTGGAGGTGGCTTGTCTCCTCCCCTTTCCCTGCTAGCTGAGAGGCTCCTCCCTGCCTTATGGGATGGGAGGGGAACAAGAGGAGAGGAGGGAGGGGACAGGGCAATGTGAATTCTAAAGGAGCCGACAGCTGTCAAATAATATGAAACCTCATATGTTAATAATTCTTACAATTTTGCCAAAGACTTAAATGGCTGGCCTGTCAAGAGCAGTGACAGAAGCTATTATGGAAACAAGATGGGAATATTTTGGAGGCAGCATCAACAGCACTGCCCAGTGCCAGGCCTCCAAAGACCAGGAAGAGGACAGTTGGGCTCCTGCCTCCCACCCCAAGAAGGCCTCTTGCTCAGCCAGGAGGGAGCCAATCATTGCAAATTCAAGCCATTGACTGTGGATTGATCACCTCTGAGGACATTTTAATTAACCGTCAGATCCCAGAGCTGCCCTGTCTCTCCTTCCTCACACCCTCCCTGGTCTGCAGCCACCACTGTCCCAACACACACACAAGAAGCATCAGCCAACTGCACGATGCAGCAAGTGCCCCAGCAGGTTTCAGTCAGGAGAGACAGGGACTCGGGTGCAAGGACCGTGGCTGCGACCTGATCCTCTGAGGGTCCCCCACTGATCATGGACTCTGGGTCTGAGAACCAGACCCAGTTCTGAAGCTAGCTGGCAAATGAGATTGTAAAAATCTCCAGTTTCGAAGTGTCTCCATCGCTCACCTACAAAAATAGGAACAGCAGGAAGTGCAAAGAAGACATGTACAAAAATGCGCTCAATGCTTCGGGGTCCAGAACTACTTTCCATGACTCTTGAAAGCACCTGCTGATTGATCTCAGCTCAGCTCCTAGAGATGGTGCCACAGCCTCCATTTCTCCAGAGGGCAGGAAGGAGGCAGGAAGGACGGCAGAAGTGCACACCCAGGCCTAATCTGCAGACCCAGAGTGTGAACCCATCCTCTCCCCAGCACCAGTGTGTCCCTTATGTGGAGGATCTCTATGAGCCCCACAATCATGACACCTGCCACTTACCTGCCCCAAGGGAATGCTCAACCTTTCCCAAGAGCCTCCATGTCGGAGCTTCTCAGACGTGGCTGTGCAGCGGGAACGGCTAAAATACAATTTGAACCCAGCAGGTCTGGGGTGGGGACCAAGCTTCTGCATGTCTAACAAGTGATCAGGTGACATGTATGCTGCCTGTCCAAAAACCACCCATTGTGTATCGAGGTACTAATGCTTTATCTCATTTAGTTGGCACAGCATGCCGTGAAACTAATACTATTACCATCATCCTTGTTTGGCAGAGGAAACTAAGGCTTAGAGAGATGGAATAACCTGACCAAGGTACAGAGCTAAGCAGAGGGACCACAATGCACACCCTGGAGGCCCGGCGCAGTGCTGTCGCTCACCCAGCTCTGCACTGCATTCCCAGTGTTTGCTTGAAAAGCCAGCAGCCTGGAGCTGTGTGAGCCACCCCAGTAGTGGGGCTCTGGGGTCAGGTGGAGCTGAGAAGGAGACCCAGTCTTCAAAACAGACCTCAGCCCCAGCACAGAGGAAGCTGCAGTTTGGATAGCAGGGATTGCTGTATCCAGAAGAATGAGAAATGGGTTCTGGGAAATTCTCCTGCTCTGGTGGGAGAGCTCTGAGCTGGTTTGCTGTGAAGACAGGAATTTTTAACTGGATTGATGAGAGGCCTAGGAGCCAGGAGGAAGAGGAGGAGCCCCACCCACAGGAATCAGGAGCTAGGAAGATGTGCCCTGGCCTCAGGCTCAGGGAATGAGCTTGCTGGTGCCACGAGGGAAAAAATACATAGGCTGAAATGCTCCTTCCTTTCTTCCTGTTCACCTGCCCAATTGCTTAGCCTGTGTGGTAACAGCGAGGGGAGGCAGGACAGGTTCCAGGAGCTGGCTGGTCAGAGGAGCAAGGCACCTGAGGCCACCATAACCAGGTTTACTCCAAGCTGCCAGGCCCACAAAGGAGGGCCTGTAACAGTCATGGGTGAGCAGCATCTAGGACGTCCATTAGCGAAGGGCCAGAGGTCGGGGGCATCTCCTAATGTGCGAGTGGGCTGCTCCCCCCAGAGGTGGCCCCAGAGACCTCATTCCCACAACGAACAAAACCAGAAAGTTCCAGACAGTCCCCAGGAGCCTTTTCCACACGGCCAGGACACATCAGCCACAAACCCTCGCGGGGTCCCACGGCCCCCGCCTACCCTGGTCCCCCACTCCCACAAGGCTGTCCCCAGGCCACTGGGCTGTGAGCCCACGCCGCCCAGAGCTGCCCGCTCCAGAGCATTAATTGAAAATTAATCCTCTCACTACGTGCCGACATGCAAATCAAAGCTAAGTGTCTCAATTAGGAAGAGAAATAGAGTCGGGCTCTTTTCTCGGGCACTGGCTTATTTATGGGGATAATATCATTTTTAATGAGGGGAGCTACTAAAAGGCACAACAAATGCAACATTTAATAGAAAAATATTACAGCATTCCATCAGCAGACCGCAGCCAGGGGGGTGGATTTCAGGGACGCTAGAGCACCCGGTGTCTCCATGGCAGTATGGGTGCCTGTGGGCAAGGATGTGCATGCGCACTCATGTCTGTGGGAGCACATATGTGGCCCCGGTGTACATGCGTGTCTGCACGTATAGCCATGCCTGGATATGTGGGTGTGGATAGGTGTCTGAAGCTGGTCTGAGGAGGGGATAACTTTCCTGTGTTGTTTTTACAAAAGATGGATTTCCCACCTGCTGCCTAAAGCACCTTCATTCAGGGCCCTGGAGCAAGCGGATAGGAATCCAGTGTATTTGCTGGACTTGCATGCCTGTAATCTCAGCACTTGGGAGGCTGAAGCAGGAGGATCACTGCAAGTTTGAGGCCAGCCTGGGCTACATAGAGAGGCCCAGTCTCAAAAACAATAAAACAACAACAGCAGCAACAACAGAAATCTAGGGCCTTTCCCAATACCGAGAAAGGCCTGATCCATTTGATCCCTGGAGAACTGCAGGTCTGTGGCACTCATCTCCATCAGACCTTTGGGTCCAGCCTCCTCCAGACTCCCCTTGGCACACATGAGCCATACCTGTCCCAGCCGGATGCATTACTGGAACTGCAGGGCAAGACCCCCATGGCACCACCCTACCGCCCAAGCAGACACTTAGGTCCAGCTACCCTTTTCAGCCTTAGTCTCAGGCTCAAGAAGAGGGCTGTCTTTGGCAGGCCAAGTCCATCTTCCCATCCCTCTTCTATCCAGGGGCAGCCCATCTGCAGCCCCAGGCTCTGTAGCCCCAGCCCAGAGGGCCTCGGCCCACACAACCATGGAATGGAGACAGTATTGAGGTGGGCAGCACAGCACACACCCTGGCCTCAGCAGCAGGGGCTCATAGTTAGGATCGGCTTCATCCCTGTGGAGAAAGTTATGGTGTCCATCTCTGCCTTTGGCTCCAGGCCCATACGAACCCCAAAAGTCCAGAGCGGAGATTTTATCCCTATTTCTCAAAAGCGGAAACTGAAGTTGAGAGAGTTGCCCAAGGCGACACAGTAAGGAACTATCAAAAGGCTTGCTAAGATCCCAGAGGGCACCAGATCTCAGGCCTCCTGGGACAAAGACCTGAGCTTCCCCATCTCAGAAGAAGCCTGGAGTCTCCCAAGCCAGAGGACTCGGGGATGATCCAGGTCTGCCTCCCACAAGCTGCATGACTTGGGACATGTTACATAACCCCTCCGTGTGTCTGTTTTCATTGATGACACAAAGGTGCTAACAGTACCTGCTTCATGTGGCTTTGCAAGTATAAATGAGCTAACACCCCTAACACATCTAGAATGGAGCCCAGCACATGATAAATGTTCAGTATGTATTAAGATGTTGTTGCTAATATGAGGCCACTCTACCTCCAAATCATTCTGTCTCTGATCAAGCAGCAAGAGTCATCCATCAAACAGTCCTCAGATTCCCCCACCATCACCCCTCCAGCCTGTCATGTCCCTTCTCCTGGGGAGTGCAGATTCTCCCACGTTGTCAGCTCATGCTTCTGTTTCTTGCACAGTTTTCTGTATGAGTTATACTTGAATTTTTAAATAATAAAATAACAATAACAAAAAAATAGCAATTGGGGAAGGGCTTGGTGGCCAGGGGAGGGGAATTAACGAGGCGGTGGTCTTGTGGCTCTCTGCCTGTGTCTTCCTCCTTCACATGACCTTATCCTGCACACAGACAAGGGCGATGTCTGACTTCTTCCCTGAAGTATTTCCCAGAATCTAGAGGAATGTCCGCATCTGCTAAGTGATTGATTATCATTGAAGAGAGGGCGAGGTGGAGAGGCCTGAGGCAGAAGTAGGGAGGGTGAGCAGAATGTCACCCTGCTGTCCCCATGGCTAGGGAGGGAGTGGGCTGCTCCTAGGTGGAGGCCCCAAGGCCTTGGGAGTAGGGATCCCTGCCCCAGACCAAGAGCCCCAACGAGGACCTCCTCCTCCCTCTCCTGCCCCAGGTACCTCCAGACTGATGACGACATTTGAAAGTTAACTTCCCACAAAAGTCACTCCAAGATTAATATTTATTTCTTATGAAATTTAAATTTTTCAGTGTAATTAAATTTTTATTCATCAGGAGTTATAGATAAAAATATTTATAACTTTCCCTTTCGCACCACTGAGGATGAAGCTTGGATGAAACCAATTACCCAGACCTCCTCCCGATGGCTGCTCCAGGGTCAGGGCAGGAGGCATCGCCAAGACTGGCAGGGGCCAGAGTTGGCATCCATCACCCCAGCCGTAATGTCCGCTGCCTTGTGTCCAGGGGGAGGACAGGTCATGGGCCAAAGGGGAGGAGGGCTTCCAACTTACACCACCCCCAACATGTTAGTCCATTTGGGATATTGTAACAAAAATACCAGAAAATGAGTGGCTTATAAGCAGCATTTATTTCTCATGGTTCTGTGAGCTGGGACGTTCAAGAGCAAAGTGAGGGCAGATTCAGTGTCTGCTGAAGCACACAGCAGATCCTCCATTAAAGGCAGAAAATCCTAAACTATAGTCCCACTAACAGGGAGTTCATTACCTCACAAGGATAGTCAGCTTGTTTGGAAAATTCATCTGTCACTAAATCTTAAAACTGAGCCCTTAAAAATGGGGCTATTTTGCTGGATGCAGTGATATATACTTGCTACTCAGGATGCTGAGGCAGGAGCATTGATTGTTCAAAACCAGCCTGAGCAACATAGCAAAATTCTGTCTCACCAAAAAAAAAAAAAAAAAAAAAGGCAGCTATCTGGATTCTCTCTGATTTCACAGACATTGCTTTAGAACATGAGTCTCTCAGGCACTGAGAAATCAGAATTTACCCCCAAAACTCTCCATCACATATGCTATCAACATGGCCTCAAACCTGCCCACAAATGTACACTGTCTTCCTAGGAGACTACTTGAGGTCCACATGGCCCTTGATCACATGACAGCCTTCCTTAAACAACGGCACACGTGGCACACATCGTCAATAAAACTACAAGAACAACTGAAGAATCAGACACTCGCCAGCACTTTTTCTCCTCCTCCTACATACCAAAGAGTCCCAAGGCCTGGGTTGGACAAGGGCCAGACCTCACCTCCCTAATGCCACTGGAGCAAGGACCAAGCCTGCTCTTTCTCCTCCGGTGCTCGGAGCTGCAGTTCAGGCTCACTAATTAGACCTGTCGCCAACCCGGAATCATTCCCAGGCTGGGCTGGGGAGGTCATTAAGCCAGAGATGGATAAGTGCTAAGCCAGCCCCGCTCCGGAGATTTACAAGGCTCAGGCTGGGGAGGATTTATAAGGTTTGTTAAATTTCTAATTGAGTTTAGAGTGCAGCGCCATGGTCTTGGTGACCAAGCCGCATGGATGAGAATTAAAACAAGTGCACCCATCTCTCATGCTCCAGGAGGACAGGCCTCCCCACCCGCCTGGCTGCACCAGCCAAGGGCTGCCAGAGGGCAGTGTGGTCCAGGGTGCGGCCCCCACCAAACCCCTTGGCACAGCCTGCCAGCTCCAGACCACAGAGCAGCTTGGTCCAGAGCTGCAGGCCTGGGCTCCTCTTGCACTTCATTGCCTGCTTGCTTGTTTGCAATTGTTGCCTGGTTTTCATTTTGTTTCGTTTTGTTTTGTTTAAACTCAATACACTGGAGAGAACTAATGATGCTATCAGGAGGAAGTTGGTGTGACTCTGGGCTACTGGGACCCTGCCTGGGGACCTGCGTGGGTGGCGGGCAACTCTCCACTGCCCTCACTCACTCAGTCACTAATGCTCGTGGGCTCCTCCTGCACGCCAGGTGTGAGATGTGGTCCTTTCAAGAGCAAGACGGTATGAGGACACAGAGTTCACACCAGACACCAAGACACTGGCTAATGTCAAATGGTAACAAGCTGGTTGGAAGAAAGGGTGTGGCCAGGGAAGGCTCTCTGAGGAGCTGACATCTGGCTGGCTACTGAGTGACAAGAAGGATACAACCAGGAAAGATGGGAGGGGAGATGCTCCTAGCAGAAGAGACAGTGTGAAGGCTTCGGGCTGAGTCTGAGCTGGAGAAGGTCATCCCCTGAGAGGGGATCGCTCCAGGGGACATGGGCACACCTTAACCGTGTGACCAGACATACCCCATGCTAATGTATGACCTCAAGCTGCCCTTCCTGATCTCTGGGCCTCAGTTTCCCCAGCTGCATGTGAGTCAGTAGCAAAAACAACTTAAAGAGAGAGTGCATGAGATTGCTCACATGTGAGTCTCCCCACCCAAAAGGTACTGCCTCGCTCGGCACTCAGCACTCGGCACAGCCCGAGATTTCCCTGCAGGGACAAGGGGTCTGAAGAATGACCTCCCATCCAGGTAAAGGGTCTTCCCTGGCCTGAGGGGGCGCTTAGCCCCAGGCAGCTGGGTGGCTGCCAGACTTAGCTCCTTGGAGGGACCCCAAGGATAATAGGGTCCCCTGCTCAGCGATGCCAGAATGCTTACTCATGTTGTTCAAAGCCATTATGAGGTCTTAGGGTCTAGGACATGTGAATAGCCACTGAGCACCTGGCAGTTTCCATCCTCTTGTACCCACTTCTACCTTTCCCCAAGAAGACACAGGTGAAATTGTCCCCGGGGTCTGTCTCTGGATCAGGAGCATAAGAGATGAGCAGCAGAAACTGAGACCCCACATTCAACTCCAGAGTCAGGAGGCCTAGCATCACCTCCCCATTCCCCACCCACAATCAAACCACCTTCATACAGGGCTCCTGTAGGTCAGAAAGGAGCCCAGGCAGAGTCCCTGGTCCATAATCTGAGCATCGTGCGCCCTCTGGTGGCGACAGTGACAATTCAAAACCGAGAGCCGTCGAGCGCTGGTGCATCTGGCCCAGGCCCTTTCAGAATGGTGCAGAGCACAGTGCACACGGGAGAGCCCTTCACCTTGGCCAGTGCCCACTGGAGAAGGACGTACCCCGAGGTGGTACAGACCAGGAGATAGTACCTAGTTCCCGGGAAGAGCACTCATTCATTCATTCATTTATTCATTCGATCTGCTTCACTGTGCGACTACTGTATGTCAGGTACTGTTCCAGCACAAGCAACCCAGCAGGGACAAAGCCAAAGTCCCTCCCTCAAGAAGGTACATTCCACTGAGGGAAGGAGCCAATAAGCACATAAGCAAGCAAAAATGCAGGGTGTCAAGTGAAGATAAGCCCCGAGGTAGGAAATAAAGCGAGGCGCAGGTATGAGCAGCAGCCCGGACACTGTCTTGGACCAGAGAGTCATGGAAGCGCTCCCTGAGGAGGCAACATCACAACCAAGACCCAGGGTGCAAGGAAAGTACTTGAGTCTAGAAAATAACCGTCCAGGGTGCTTGAGGAGACCATACCCAGCAGTCACTCAAGGCCAAAACAGGGTCTGTTCTCACCATGCCTGGAAAAGGCCACAATTCATGCAGCTCTGGGTAGAATACTCAGAAAAATCTTACCCCAATAGTGAGGAATAAGTAGATTAAATGCTGCTCTGGTCCCATGTAACCAATTATAAAAGCAAAACCCAAAAGGATGGAACTCTTCCTGCTAATTAATTACACTCTAGAACAAAGTTGAGAATATTTGTAAGAATACAAAAATAACTAAGAGCATAAAAACACCTAATATTTATATAATGGAATATCCAGAAGAATGCAAAAAGTTTCAAAAAGGTAAAAATTATGACTGGCAACTAACCGAAGATTACAAAGCATGCAAAGAAGGTGGAAAATACGTGGTTCAAAATGAAGAGAAGAATCAGTGAATTGAAAGTGACCCAAACCTCTCACAGATGTTTGAATGAGCAGACAAGGACAGTAGTTATCATTACTGTATTCCTTATGTTCTGACAGTTAAGTGAAAATACTTAAGAGACTTAGAAAACCAAACCAAACTTACAGAGATAAAAATTACAATCGGAAATGAGAAATACACTAGATGAGATGAATCGCAAATGAGACATTGCAGTAGAAAAGACTCGTGAACTTGAAGACATAATAAAAGAAACTGCCCAAATGAGACAGAGAGAAAAACAGAATTCCTTTCAATATATGCGAGGATTTTTATATTGTCTTTTTTGTTAAAACAGTGAGAGCAAAATAACTTACTGAAATATAATGATAAGAGCTGAATGAGCATGCTACTAATAAAGGGGATTATTTTATTTTTATACTAAGTCTTTATTATTTTATGTTTGCTGCATATAATGTTTACATTCCTTGTGTGGAGTTGATACACATACATAACACATCTTAATTCTTTTTTCATCTCTTTCCTTCTTTTCTTCCCCCCTCCCTCCACCTTTTGGTCCCCTCCCCTTTTGCAAAAGATCTACCTCCCTACTTCTTATTATCTCTCTTGTATTTTGTTCTTTATTTATATCTTGGGTTTCCGTATAAGAGAAACCATGGGATATTTAAGTTTGTGTGTCTGATTTGTTTCACTTAACGTGATAGTTTCAAGGTGCATCCGTTTTCCTACAAATGACTCAAGTTTATCCTAAAACAGAATTTTTAAAAGGGCATCAGTGATCAGTGGGGCAGTTTTAAGCACCTTAATACATGCATGATTGGCACATCTGAAGGGAGTGGGTGGTTGGCCTATAATTCTGGCAGAGCACAAATACCTTTGAAAAGCAAAATAAAGACTATTTCAGACATACAAAAGCTTAAATAATTCATGACCAACAGACTCTCACTACAAGAGATGTTAAAAGGAAATCCTTCTTGCAAAAGCAAAATGTTACCAGATAGAAATATGGACCCAAGAGCAAAAAGCACCAGAAGCGCCAGCTACATGGGTAAATAGATTTTTCATTATTATTTAAACCACTATACGATACCATTGACTATTTAAACAATGTACTTGTAAGTTATGAAAACATACGTTAAGGATATAAAATGTATGACAACAATAGAATAATAGCTGAGAGAGGGCAAATAGAAGTATTCTATCATGAAATTCTTACGCTATTCCTGAAGTGGTATGATATCATTTGAAAGTAGCCTGTGATAAATTACAGGTACATATTATAAACCCAAAACAACCACAAAAATAAAAGTTCCTGGGCATCGTGTTACACATCCATAATTACAGTACTCTGGGAGATTGAAGTGGGAGGACAGTAAGTTCAAGCAGAGCCTGGGAAATTTAGCAAGTTAGCCAGACTCTGTCTCAAAATAAACAATAAAGAAAGGGCTGGGAATGTAGCTCAGTGTGAAAGCTCTGGGTTAAATCCCCAGTAGGGGAAAAAAAAGGAAGAAGGAAGGAAGAAAGGAAGGAAGGAAGGAAGGAAGGAAGGAAGGAAGGAAGGAAGAAAGGAAGAAAGGAAGAAAGGAAGAAAGAAAGAAAGAAAGAAAGAAAGACGGACTAGCTAATAAGCCAACAATGGAGACAAATTGAAAACCAAGCCAGGCTCTGTGGCACATGCCTGTAATCTCAGAACTCAGGAGGCTAAGGTTAACTCACCATGAGTTCAAGTCCAGCCTGAACTATGTAGCAAGACCCTAGCAAAAAAAAGAAAAAAAAATCTTATTTAATTCAAAAAAGGCAGCAAAGGCTGAAAAGGGAAACAAAGAATAGATAAGACAAATGTAAAACAAATAACAAGTTGATATGCATAAGCATAACCAGATCAATAATCACATTAAATGTAAATGACCAAAAACACCTCGATTAGATGGCAGAGACCATCTGAATGGATTTTTTAAATCAATATTTAACTATATTCTGTATCAAGGATATATTAAACACAGCCACAAATAGGCTCAAAGTAAAAGCCTGTAAAAAGTTATGCTCTCCTAAGTAAAACAAGTGCTATATGAATATCAGACAAAATACATTTCAAATCATAAAAATATTACTAGAATAAGGAAATTCATTTCATAATGATCAAGAGAGCAATAAATCAAGAGTACACAACAATTGAAATATTTATGCATCTAGTTATGAAGCTTCAAAATACAGGGTGAAAAAACAGAACTGCAAGAATTTAACAAATCCACAATTACAGTTGGTGATTTCAATATCCATCTCTTAATAATTGATAAAACAGACAGACAGAAAGTCACTAAAGATTCAGAAGATCTGAACAACACTATAAAACAACCTGGCCTAATTGATGTTTTTAGGACACTCTGCTCAGCAACATATTAGTTTCAAGTATGCATGAATATTTTAAAAGATAGATCATATTCTGGGCCATATAAATAGTCTGAAGAAATATAAATTAATTCAAATCACATGAATAATGTTCTCTGACCACAATGGAATTAAATTAGAAACTAATAACAGATGCAGAAATTTCCAAATACTTGGAAACTAAACAACTAAACACTTTTAGTAACCCATGAGTCAATGAAGAAATCAAAAGAAAAATTACAAACTACTTTGAGCTGAATGAAAATGAAAACACAAAATTAGTGGGATGCCACTAAAGCAGTATTTAGGAGGATATTTATAGCCCTAAATACCAATATTAGGAAGAGAAGAATGATCTCAACCAGTGACTTCAACTCCTACCTTAAGTAACTACATCAAAGAGTAAATTAAACCAAAAGTACAAAAACAGAAATAATAGAGATTAGAACAGAAATCAGTGAAATAAAAAACAGAAAAATAATAGAGGAAATTAATAAAGATAAAAGCTGAGTCTTTGAAGAAATCAATAAAACTGATAAACTTCTGGCTAGACTGATCAGGGAAAAAGAGCAGAGAGACACTGCCAATATCAGGAATGAGAGAAATTATATCACTACAAATTCTATAGGTATTAAAAAGGAATAAGGGGAAAAATCTATTTAATAGCTGAATTTCCAGTTAAAACTTTCCTACAAAGATAACTTCAAAACTAGACCACTTCACCAGGGAACTTCAGCAAACAGTTAAACAAGCTGTGATGCTGCGAATAATATATTTGGTCTTTGTCCGGTCTTCTGGCACACGGCTCCTAAAACCCTTGGAAGCGCCCCAAAAGTCCCTTTTGCATGTTTTCCCAGTCCATTAGGGCTGCTATAACAAAATGCCTTAGACTGGCTAATTCACAAACAAAAGACATTTGTTTCTCTCAGTTCTGGAGGCTGGAAAGTCCCATCCTATTTCAGGCTCAGGGTGCCAGCAGATAAAGGTTTCTGCTGAGGGCTGTTCTCTGCTCCTCGGGACATGACCTGCCGCCGAATCCTTACACAGCACAAGGGACAGAAGAGACCAGGAAGTTCCCCCCTTCCAAGTACCTTATAAGGGCACTAAACTCACCCAAGCAGGCAGAGTCCTCATGATTGAGTCACTTCACCTCCCTAAAGGCCCTATCTTTTTTTTTTTTTCCCCAAGTACTGAGCCACATCCCTAGCCCTTTCTTTTTAATTTTATTTTGAGACAAGATCTTGCTAAGTCACTAGGCTGGAACTTGTGCTCCTCCTGCATCGGCCTCCCAGAGTCCTGGATTACAGGTATGCACCACTGCACCCAGCTATGCCGCTTCTTGATACCATCATCTTGGGGGTTTGGGTTCAACATATGAATTTAGGAGAGGGGGACAATGACATTCAGACCACAGCGTGTGCCAATGAGATGTCTGGTGGCTGACAGATCCTAGATAGCTTCAGGATGGGGGCTGTGCACCAGAAAGACAAGATGTGACTTCGAGCCCCACCTCCAACCTCCAGGGAGGGGAAAAGGCCTGAAAGTTGAGGTGATCACCACTAGCCCGTGATTTCATAAATCATGCCTGTGTAATGAAGCCACCATAAAAATCCAAAAGGACAGAGCTCCTTCTGGGCTCCTGGATTGCTGAACCCATGGAGGTCCCTGGAGGGTGGTGCCCCTTCCCCTTCACACCATGCCCTGCGTGTCTCCTCCATCTGGCCGTCCATCTGCATGCTCCAGCTTCATGTCTCCAGGAGCCCTGAGCGGGTGGATGGGGTTAGGGATGTAAGCTCAGGACCCCAGTCTGAATCTAGGCTTCCTGCCTACCTGGGTAAGTCACTCCACCTCTCTGACCCTTCGCAGAATTGCCCTGAGGACTACATGAGATAATACACCCAGGTGCTTCACCCAGCACCTGGCCCATGGTGGACAGAGTACCAATGAGCCATTGTTGCCTTTATTTGCTCCCACTCAGCTGGCCAGGAGCCTGGTTCCCCCACCCACTGGAAGCCTGCGTTTCTTGTTAGCCAGGACTGGGCTCAGAGAGCCAGGGCAGGGCCGTCACACCTGTATGCTTCAGCTCAGCGTGGGCGTCGTGATAGAAACCCCCATCAGCTGCTAATCAACTCTCTGTGTCTGGACTGCACCGAGCTCTCCAGCCTAGCTGCTGACTCGCTCCCAGCCGGGGCTTAGTCCTGCTGCTCCTGGCTTGGGAAGAAGAGGGGACCCAAAAGAGGAGCAGACCCACCTCTATCTTCCTCAGGCCGTGTAATTCACAGCTAAGAATGTGGACCGTCGGACTCTGCCTCATCCTAGCATTGTGACTTCAGGCAGGTCACGTGGTATTTCTGTGCCTGTTTCATAATCTATGAAACAGGGCCAAGAATGATACCTCACCGAAGGGTCATTGTGAGCTGGGCACGGTGATGCAGGCCTGTAATCTCAGCATTCTGGGAGGCTGAGGCAGGACGATCACAAGTTCAAGCCCAGCGTGGACAATTTAGTAACTTAGTAATTTTAATTTAAAAGAGTAAAAAAGGGGGAGCGGGCTGGGGTTATATCTCAGTGCAAAGGTCCTGGGTTCAATCCCCAGTATCACCAAAAAAGGGGGTGGAGGTTATCGTGAAGATTAAATTAGGCAACAAAATGTATTTATGATTGTGCCTGCAACACGAATAGCTTACTACTATTGTTGTGTTTTTCCAGGACATGGTCAGGCACACAGTAGATTTCAGACATGCTTATTATATGAATGGGTAGATGAGTTAATTAATGAACCAAGGTTCAGAGTTCACCACCAACTGCTAGCAATGGCTGTGGGTTTCGAGCACACAGTAGGCTCCAGGTGCTTCTTAACAAGCACTCTAACCCAATTCTCATAACCACCCAATAAAGTGGGTATCATTATGCCCACAGACGCAGAATTCATAACTCTTAGAGGTTTACTCGTCCAAGAGCACAGTCGTTTTCCCTCCCATTTAATTTTTAATTATACACACGATACAAAATCACCGAAGAAAAAAATTTGAAATAGAAAAGGGCAAAATAAAAGCAATAAATATAAAATCACCTGAGATTCCACACCCAGAAATTACCATTGTTAAGCATCCGCTATCATCCAGATTGTCCTCATGCAAATCTATTTTTTTCCAACAAAGATCGGCTCACATTATGCATACACTGCACTGCACTAGAGTGTGACTCTCTCTACGTCAATAAATATGTATCACTGGCAGCAGCGACTATTCCATTGTAGAGCAGAATCACAATTTATTTAACCAATTTGCTGTTGGGGGATATTTAGGCTGATCCAATTTCTCACCATTTTATGTGATGAATATCCTCCTTATCCATACAACTTTTTGAACTCGTCCAATTATTTCCTTAGGATAAATTTCTAGAAGTGAAATTTCTGAGTCAAAGACAATACACGTATTTAGGGCTTCTCATATATACTGACTGCCAAATCGTCTCCCAGGAAGGTTGTACTAATTTCCACTCCCACTCTGGATGAATGAGATGGGGACCACTAATATTGAGATGTATGAAATAGATCAGAAAGGGGGCCTTAGTCAGGACAGACTGGACCAAGCTGTGGTAACAAATTAACCCCAGAATCCTGGTGGCTTTACACACGTGCAGATTTATTTCTGACCCACATGGCAGACTTAACCTGGCTGAGCGAAAGGAAGGTCTTTGCCTCATATAGTGAAAGTCAAGGATACTGGCTAACAGAGAGAACCCTGGCTACTTATTGCTGTGCTCTCTGGAACATGGGGTCTCCAGGGTTACCCTACAAGGAGAAGGATGAACCCCAGCTTCTTAAATGTCTTGCCCCAGAAGTGACACCCATCACCTCTACTTTTATTTCATTGGATGGAGCTATCACATAGCCCTGCCTAGCTGTACTGGGTCGGACGGTGTAGTGGTCCATGTGCCCAGAAGCACCTGACATGAATAGACACCAATCACGTCGAACAAATAGTCAAGGTTAAAGCCAGGTGTGGTAGCACGCCTATAATCCCAGCACTCGGGAGGCTGAGGCAGGAGGATCACTGTGAGTTTGAGGCCAGTCTGAATGACATAACGAGACCTTGTCTCAAAAAAAAAGTCAAGGTTAAAAGTCCTGAAAGATAGCCAAGCATGGGGGGTGCACCTCTGTAATCCAAGGACTCTGGGAGACTGAGGTAGGGTAGCAAGTTTGAACCCACTCTGGGCAATTTAGCAACTTTTCAGGACATGGTCTTAAAGTTTAAAAATAAAAAGAGCTGGGGATGTAGCTCAGTGCCAAGGCTCTGGGTTCAGTTCCAGTACCATGTTTTTTAAAAGTCATGGACAGTTTCTTTTGACAAGAGAAATCTACATTGAATTCTGTTGCAATTTGTACTAATCCCAATATCACCCATTCTGGTGTGGCTCTTCTTAAGAAATAATTATTTTGCCTCGGGGTAAGGAAAACAAGGGGAAAGGCCAGCCCGTGAGTTGAGCAGTGGGCTAGTGTCAGTTCCTCTCTTGCTTTCAAGGCACTCGGCCACCGGGGCTTGTCCCAGACTCCCCACCCAGAGCCACGGGAACCGCACAGAGGCAGGGGACCGGTTGCCACTTTCTGAAAGGCTATGGAAGGCACAGGAACAGGATCCATGGGAAATCCTGCCCCTCAGAGCTCGCTCAGCCAGCCCCTAGCCTGTCAAGAGCATAATAAGGTCAGTCCACCTCCATGAGTCGAGTGCACACAGGAAACCAAAACTGGAGGGGACCCTGGAGTGGTGGACACTGGGATGATGAGTGGCTCCAGTGAGAGACCAGCTGAGCCACTTAGCATTTCCATGGCCTGGATCAAGCGACCCAAATTCTCTGTGACTGTTTCCTGGAGTCTAAAGTGGTGTCTAAAGCTGGGGCCAGGCTTACATAGAGCAGCACCACTTCTTCTTTTAACTGTAGGACAGATACCCTTACCACAGAGATGAGCAGAACAAGCCCTGCTCTGCCTGAAGGAGACAGGTCACCTACAAACAACGACAATTGGGTATCACCACAGTCATAAGTGCTACGAAGAGAGATTAAGCAGGGTAAGGGGAATAGACAAGGCTATGCAGTGCTATTTTGTCCAGAGTATTTACTCTGCAAAGTGGCATTTGAGCACAGGTCTAATGAAGTAAAACAGAGAGCACCAACAGCTATTTGCAGCGGGAATCAGACACTATGGAGAGTGAAGAGAGACTCAGCCAAGCCCAGATGTCTGACAAGCGGGACACCACGCTGGGCCACTCCAGATGCTAGGTTTCCCCTTGTCATTCTGGAGGCGCTGGAGGGGGGGATGGGAGGCTGTAAAGGCAGAGGAGGGAGAAATCAATGATCTGGGAGAGGGAACCCCAGAGCCCAGGAGGCTGCCATTCGCCAACACCTTGAGCGGTGATGGCGAACCTTTTAGAGCTTTCAACAATAACAAACTGCCTGCTGCGTCACACATGCCACAGGTTCGTCACCACTGACTAGAGAGTACCTGAACCCAACAGCAGGCTAGGCTGTGTGAACTTGCCTAAGGTCATACAAATGACCTGAGCCTCCCCCAGATCTACACACACACACACACACACACACACACTCTGCACGCACAAACACGATTATACTGAGAAGCAATGGAGTCCACAGTGCAATGCAACACCTCTGAAGGCAGACTGCCTAGGTTCAAATCCCAGCTCTGCCACTCACTGCCATGTGACCTTGGTCAGCAGCCTCTGTCAGCCTCAGTTTCCTCATCATGCCAACCCATGAAGATCAAACAAGCCAATGTGTATAGACATACATAGAACAGTCTCAGCACACAGTAAAAAGTATGTGCTTCTGTGACTGTACATACTAACACAGCGTCAGTCTCACAGCAGCATGGTTCCCTGGGAAGTCACTCTGGGCTGTGCTGGGCCACTGTGGTGAGGGAGAGGACTGGGCATGGAGGAGGAGACGTTGAAAGGGGAGGTGGCATTCAACCAGGCCCAGGAAGTGAACTGCATTCTGGCCCAGTGTACCTCCATGATGGGCAATGCCACTGTGCCCGTCTGGTGGCAGCCAGCCTATCATTTGATCAACACAGGGCTAAACAGTCATGACTTAGAGCGGGAGAAAATGGGAACACAGACAGGAGGGCAGCTGGAAATGAACCCTGCCCCCAGTGCCCAGGGACCCAAAGTCCCCACCGGCCTCACTGCAAGCCTTGCCCAAGGGCACACTTAGCACCTTGTCCAGACCCAGAGCACACAGACACCCAGAGCTGCCCTGGGGACACAGAGGCAGTGTTGGCAGCCTCTGAAGCCATCTACTTGGACAAACCAAATTTGAACAAGAGTACAGACAACAGTGTAGACCAGGTCCAGTAGGGAAATCCTTCAGAACGGGGGATCCACTTTAGAAGCTTTCAAGGTAGCAAGGTACTCTAGCAAAATAGTGACCTCCACCCTCTGCCCGGGAGTAGGGGAGGATCTCTACCAAAATCTAGGCACAGAGCTTGACTAGGAATCCTAACAGAAGCAAGCCAGCCGTCCCCTCTTCCCTCAGCTCAAGGTCAGAGTTGGGACCAAGAATATACCAAGAAACAAAATGGCAGTAATGGGCGTTGCCGCAAGGCACCTTGGGAGCCCAGAAGAAAACAGCCATCCCACAAAGCCCCAGCAGATTCCAGGGTGGATTACCGAAGAGTAGACTTCGAGGACTCTGAGAAGCAAGCATAGCTCATGCAGCAGCTGCCCTATTTGCTCTTGTGAAGCAGCCCAGCAATCGGGGAAGGTATATGGATTGTATACGAAACCTCATAGTCTCTTGTGGGAGCTGGATCACAAAACAGAGGTGGTAGGAAAGGAGACCTTGGATCCCTGTCTAGTGAGGTGCCCAAGGCTGGCGTCAGGCTGGATGCGTCAGCATATGTGGTCTCAGCTGGCCTCTGGCCAGAAAATGCAGCCTGATGTTATCCCCAGGGGAGAGGAAAAACGTATTCACAACAGTGCAGGCTGCTGTGGTACCAGAATCACTTGGCTGTGATCACCACGCCCCGGTTGGGACTGGCCTGGCGGATGTCCCAGGAGGCCACACTCTCCGGTGTAGTTAGGTGCTTTTTCTGCTATGAGTGGGTTCGGTTGGGATTATTTACTGGCTGCATCTGCCTGACAAATTGGTCAGGCTGGAAGGTCAAGAAGATCCTGCTCACACCGGGTGTTCAAAACTGCTGCGTGGGGCTTCTCCTATTGCCATGTGCTAGTTTGGGCTTCTTTACAACATGGTGGTCTCAGGGTAGTCAAATGTTATGGAGGTGGGCGGCAGCAAGAACATTTTTTGGATGAAATTAACATTGGCTTTGGTGAGTAAGTGTTTGAGATAGGAAAGGAAAAAAATCCAAACTGCTTTTCCTATTCACAAACAGCACAGTACTCAACACAGCATATTTCACCTCCGGTCAGCAAGATGTGTGGAATCTCTCCCCACACACAACCAGTGCTCCAGCGTTCACCAGCTAGGTGTCCTCCGCCTGAATTCAATTCTGACACTGTCTAGCTGATGGCAGCTCAGATCCCACTGAAGGACTCAGTCCTACAAAGCTGCCCCCACTTCAGATCCCAATTGCGATGCCCAGATTGGGGCCTGTGCTTCTGACGGACCAGCTATAAATCCAGGGTTGCCATGACCCCTTCTTAAAGCTTGATGAATTTGCGAGAGCACCTCATAGAACTCGAGAAAACACTCTACAAAGTTTATTCATTTACCTCAAAGGGTATTAAAGAAGTTACAGATGAACAGCCAGATGGAAGAATGCGTAAGGTGAGAAATGGGAGGAAAGGAGAGAGGAGCTTCCCAGGCCCTCCATGTATTCAGCCCCATATCCTGTCCTTTGGGGCTTCCATGGAGGCTTCATTGCCTAGGCATTATTGATTAAATCAACTCAACTTCAGCCCTTCCCCCTTCCCCAGAGGTCTGGGGGTGTGACAGAAAGTTCCAATCTTCTAATCACAGGGCTGGTTGCCCTGGCAACCAGCCCCCATTCTGAAGCTATCCAGGATCCCCCAGCCCCCAGACATCTCATTAGCACCCAAAAAGACATTTATCACTTAAGCAACTCCATGAATGTGAGAAGCTGTGGACCGGGATATGAGAGGGAGACTAAACACATTTCACGGGATCACACTGAGAAAATCTGATTGCCTCCCCAGAGTGGGTGAGCCATATCCAATCAGTTGAAGCCTGAATAAAACACGGGGCTGCTTCTCCCAGGAGTAGAGGGAACACCCACCTGCCTTGGACAGGGAGCTTGGTCTTTTCCTGCTGTCAGACTCCCGCCGAAACATTGGGGGTGTGTATCTGTATGTCTGTCTTTCTGTCTGTCCGTGTCTGTGTGTGTCTCTGTGTGTCTCTATGAGTGTCTCAGAACTACCAGATTCCAGACCAGAACTACACCATCAGCTGTCCTGCATCTCCAGCTCACTGCCTGCAGTTCTTGGGACTTCTTAGCCTCTAGAATCACACAACTCAATTATTTATAATATATCTCTTTATACATGTGTACAGTCAGCCCTCCACATCTGCAGCGTCAACTAAACAGAGATTGAAAATATTCAGGAAAAAAATCGGGCAGATTCTTCCCTTGTCATTATTACCTAAACAATTTAGTGTAACAACTATTTACATAGCATTTACATTGCGTTACATATTATAAGTAATCTAGAGATGACTCGAAGTATACAGGATAAAGTACATAGGTTATATGCAAATACTATGCTATTTTATGTAAGAGATTTGAGTATCCACGGGTTTGAATATCCACGGAATGTCTTGGAACCAATCTCCAACAGTATGGAATGGTAACTACATGCGGAGAGAGATTTATTATAAAGTGATTGGTTATGACTGCACAGCCAATTGAAACTGTTGATTCTGTTTCTATGGAGAATCAATTCCATCCAGAACTCAGTATAATACAGACCTCAACCCAGGACTGCATCCTCTTAGAGCCTTGGCACCTATCCAAAGTCTCAACTCACATCACCAGGATCATCATCTTCCTAAAACACCCCAGGGCCTGACACCAGTCAGGGCAAGTGGGCTTTCCACTCCTGGTTCACCTGGCGGGTAGTCCCAGGCATGGCCTCCCCACTGCCCACCTAGATGCCAGGCCTCTGGTCAGGACTGTGTCCACTGAGTGTCTGTTGCCCCTTCACCTGTCCCCACACCCCTTTCATACACACTCTCCACCTCAGGATTATTCTGGCCTGTATGCCAAACAGGACTCCAGCAGGACAAACTGCTCATTCATTCCAAGGGCCCCAGAGAGAGGTTTGGTGACGTCACTGTTTGCAGAGATGCGGGGGAGATGGGAGCCCAGGGTATACAGTGGGGCAGAGAAGAGGGGAGGAGAGTTGGTGGCAGGCTGGGACGTGGTCAGGCACCAGAAGGACGAAGGGGACTCCTGTTTGCAGACTCCTCCTGGTGCTCACCCTGCTGTATGCCGGCACTCTCTATGCATTATTGCGTCTTCCTGAGCTCTATTGTACTAGAGACTGGGGGCAGTAGAGTAGGGGTTCTGTTCAGGCTGCAGACACTGGCAAAGACTCCTGACCCTGATGCTCAGAGGAAGTTGGGGGCCTGCAGCTGTGTACCCCATCCCCACCCCTCTGATGGGCCACCACCCTAGGACTCAGGACAGAGCACCCCTCATTCCATCCCTGTTCCCAAGCTCCCCTGGCCAGCCCCGTCCTCCCTTCCTTAATGAAGTTCCCAGGCTGACACCTCCTAATTCCCCAATGATTAACTTCCAGTGGATTAGAAGCAGGACAGCTATTTAATTAACACGCATGTCTGAGATTACTCAGGACTCATTAAGACTCCATGATTGACTTGTTAATGTGCAGGAATTCAATTACTTGCCTGGCACTGAACTCCTGGCCAGGGCAACAAATGCTCCATCCTGGAGGTGCCAGGATTGGGAGCCCAAGTCTGAAGTAGGAGACCTGGTCTGGTAGTTGCAGTTCAGAGGGACCTGGTCTGAAGGAGGAGACAGCTCTGTCCAGAAAAGCCCCTGTTGCAGAGGGGGAAAATACACTCTGTTGTACCTCTGAGCAACTCCAAGGTGAGTGGGGGTGATGCATTTCCAATCCACAGGGTGCTTCTGAAGGGGGAAGAACCAGCTCTTGTCTTCACAGGGTCCTGGTCTGGGGAGGCAGACTCTCTCTGGATACCCCCCTTTCTGAGACAATACATCTCAGCCCTGGGATAACCCACTCAGAAAGGCTAGCCTTGTCCCTCTTCTGGGAAGCCTTAGGTGGAGGAAGATGGAGGAAGACACAGCCCAGTCACTGGGAGGTGCCAGTCTGACAGGGGATGTAGCCAAGGCGGGGCGGGGCGCTGATCTGAGGAAGGACACAGGGAGCCTATCCAGGGGACCCTGAGCCAAGAAGGGTCAGAAAGTCAGTGTCTCCATGGAAGAGACCCAGAAAGACTTGAGCAATCACAGGGGGATCAGGGAACCCCATTTCCTTGGAGGCCGATAGGGAAGGGACAGCCAGAGGCAAGAGAGGGGACAGAAGGAGTCAACCTGCTCCACTCCTCCCTCCAGACCTCAACTCCACCATCTGTCACTGCCTGATCCCTGGCTGCTCTCTCACCATACTGAGAGCCTCCAGAGTAACCCAGGACCACTGGTCTCTACACGCCCCCCACCAGCGCCCAGCCCAGCCCAGGACTGAAATGTGCCATTGAATAGGGACTAGTGGGGGACACGGAGGAGAGGATAGTCCAGGTAACTGAAGTCATCAAATGAGGTTGGGGTGACTATGGTCATGAGGATGGTGAACCCACAAGGCACCTCCCTGACACTGAGCATCTTCCACTCACCATCTCATTTGTTCTTCCTACTTTAGAGACTGAGGTCCAGAGAGTTTGAGAAACTTGTCCAAGGACACAGAGCAGTAAGGAGTGGAACCTGGTTGGAATCTACACAGTCTCACCCAGGAGCCCATAACCTTCATCATTATCTTTAACCACACTGTTCTCAACACTCCAAGGAGTCCAGGAGGCCCCGATGGGCAGGCTTATTCCTGCTGCTGCAGTTCCAGTGAATTGAAACACTTTCCACAAAACTGTGTCAAGGAAATTCACAAGAGAAGAACAACGTCCCTTCTCACCCAAGTGAGAGACGCCCTGCCTGGAGCCCAGGAAGAAGAGACCTGGACCACGTGCCAAGCAGGTCCAGCTGCAGAGTGACCGTGCAAAGGCAGGAGCTCGGCGCCAATCCTGGCGGAACTCTGCAGCACACGGCAACCCCCACCAGCAACATGAGGAAGCCAAGAGGCTGGCGGCCCTGGAAGCCACAACTCTACCTCCTCCAACCTACATGGCCTCAGGCAAGCTATCGCACCTCTCTGGGACTGTCTCCTCCCTGTAAACGGAGGATGGCATCATGCCTTCCTTATACGGTTGTTTGATAGTGCAACAGCATCGCCCGCGCCTCATGTGCAAGTGGAGCGCGCTCACTGTGTCAGCGTCTTTTGGTCACGGTCATTTGTTAGCATCAATAGAAGAAAGACAGGTCACCAGGAGCCAATGGTGGTTCACATAAGAAAGTTGTGTACTGCTATTGTCTACATGGTTTCGTATCTCTGAGATGATACATTCAAGAGTACTAAAGATGTTTCACAAACACATTTGATGCTCTTCCAAGAGCAACACTGACTTCTGTAAAATGTAGGTGGGCTGAAATACTGTCAGATGTTGGCTGAAACTGTGCTGAGTGCTGATTAAATGGTTCACAGGGAGCATCACTGAAGAGGGTCATTGCACGCGTGTGTAACAAATAGATCTGAAGATGACAAGGTGTCATAAAGCTAGAAGGGCCAACAAAGGCATGTCAAATGCATGCTGGGAATAGTGGCATATGCCTGTAATCCCAGCTACTTCAGAGGCTGAGGCAGAAGGATCACAAGTTCAAGGCCAGCCTTGGCAACTTAGCAATTTAGCAAGACCTTGTCTCAAAATAAAATAAAAAGGACTGAGGATGTGCAAGGCTCTGAGTTTGATCCCCAGTACTGAAAGAAAAAAAAAAAAATACAGGCTGTCAAATGATCCCAAAGTCCTGAACAGGTCTTTGTTCAGTACTAAACAAGAGGACCAAGTATAACAGGAAAAGGTAAATAGAACTTGCCCTTTGAAAACTGAATTCCATCACATGTTATTTAACAAACAAAGCAGTAAGGGGGGGGTGGAAGAGAGACAGAGAGAGAGACAGAGACTTTCTTAAAACATTCTTTAAATCCTTTCATGTAATATCTTAAAATAGTCTTGTAGATTTTTAAATATCCCTAGAAATACACATAAGAAATTCATGACTTATTTTTTTATCTGTGGGGAGGAGAATGGAAGCTAGAGAGTAGAGCTGTGGGAGGGAAACTTGTCACAGAATACATTCTACCCTCTTATAACTTTTAATTTTGAACCCTGTGAATGTATTGCCAATTTGAAAATTAAAGAATGTTAACACCAGTTATCTCTGGTTGCTGGAACGATGGGTAGTTTTACTTTCTTCTTCATATTTTTCCGTATTGTCTGGATTTTTTTAATGCCATGTATTACATTTTTAAATCAAGAAAAATAATAGAGCTACTAACATTTTTTTAAAAGTCTGCCTCACTTGTAAGATACAGTCTAAGGACCTGGCTGGGCTAGAACCCTTATGACAAAAGAATTATCAGAGGCCTGAAGTTAAAGGGAAATCATTTAGAAATGGGCGCAGAGGGCAAAACGAGGAACAGGGGGCAGAATGACATGCTGCAGTGAAGAATAGCAGCCAAGAAAAACATTTGATCAAAGTCACTCTGGGGTGGGGATGAGCTCCCCATTGCTTGGTGTGCAAACAAAACCCGGCAAGTGCTTTCAGGGAATTACAGAGAGAGTTCATGCTCAACAAGGGGGTTGAGGAGTCTAAGTGCTATGAGCTCAAGGTCACCTAGGGGACAGAGATGTGGGTCTACTTTCCTAATCACACAGTGCTGAGCAGGAAGCCCACCTCAGAGGCCTGATGTCACTCACAGTCCCTGGCTGCCTGGGCCACCATTCATTCCAGGTGCAGTGTTATGGTTTGTGTCTAGATGTTCCCCCAAATCCTTATGCAGTCATAGGTGGGGCTTTTCAGAGGTGGCTGGATCTCGGATGTATGATGCTGGGATCAAGGATGTGATTCTGGTATTGATTCACGGTGCGAAGCTAGGATTACGGGTGTGAGTGCTACGTGCCCTAAGGGTGAGTAACCTGGATAAGGAGCCTACTGCTTCTTCGCCACCTCATGGCTTTGCTGCCTTCTGCCCATCATGAAGCATTTCTCCTCTGTGATGCCCTCTGTTGTGGCTGCCTTGGAGCCCGCCAACTATGAACTGAAACCTCTGCAAACTGTGAGCTAAATAAACCATTCCAGGGGGTTGGAGATTTAGCTCAGTGGTTAGAGTACTTGCCTAGCAAGCACAAGGGCCTCAGTTCAATCTCCGGCACCAAAAAAAAAAAAAAGATTAACCATAAATAAACCATTCTTCCTTCAACTTTGGGTGTCAGGTATTTTGTCTCAGCAATGAAAAAAGTAACTAAGACATATAGCATCAGGGATTCAGGCTAAAGCAAACATAAAACTGTTGGTAATATGAAATGGCAAATGGTCATGAAAACAGCTCATACTTGTTGAGCACTTAGTGTATGCCAGGCTCTACCCTAAGTACTTCCCCAGGTGAGCTGGTGAGGCAGTGGCCACTGTTTAGCCTTGATTCACAGGTGAGGAAATTGAACCAGGCTCTCTGCACACCCTTCACTAGCAGCTTTCTCTCTCCTGGTGATATGAGCTGAACTGTATCCCCATAAAATTCACATGTTGAAACCCTAGCTTCCAGTCCCTCGAAATGTGACTGTATTTGGAGACAAGGTCTTCAAAGAGTGACTAAATTAAAATCAGATTACAAGGGCGGGCCCTCATCCAATAGGACTGTGTCCTGAAAGAAATATTTGGACACAGACATATACAGAGGGGAGACCAGGAGAAGACACATCTACCAGCTGAACAGAGAGGTCCCAGAAAAAAAAGCAACCTTGCTGGGGCTGAGGGTATAGGGCAACTGCCTACCATTGGAGAAGCCCTGGGTTCAATCCTTAGTACTGCAAAGGCTAAAATAATACAAATCAACCCTGTCCATACCTTGACCTTGGATTTCTAGCCTCCCAAACTGTGAGGAATTAAATCTCTGTGGTTTAAGCCACTAGGTCTGGGGTAATTGTTGTGGCAGCCTTCACCAGCAAACATACTGGCTAGTTATGCAGGGCCGCCCAGGAAGATGCATATGTTTCAGCCTTTGTCAGCTGCGTTGTACACATGCCAGTGCTAGCAAGCAGGTATGAGCGTGCAGATAGAACAGGGATAGTAGTAGCATGTATGTATGTGTGTGTATGCAAACACCCGCATGGGATATGTAAGTAAGCATACACTGACTTAGGTTTATGTGTAAGTACTTGTGTGGAATGAGACCACAGATCTGGCCATGTGTGAGGATACATGTGGATAGCCAAGAGGAAGGAGCTGCCTATACAGGAGTGCATGTTCATTTAGCCCAGCTTTGAAATAGACACTGTGCTGTGCACACATATGTACATCCCTAACAGCCTCCCCTCACATGTGTCCAGGACCAAGCACTTCACATAACCCCTGAGTCTAATACCAACCCTGTAGGGTGGCCAGGATGAGGTTCATTATCCCAGCACATAGTAGGCACAAAGTTACAGTGAGGAAATAAACAAAATGGTCCTTTCCATGTCATATACATAAGTATATGGTAGAAATGGGATCCACACTCATAGGACCCAATTCCTTTCTAGTGCTTTTTTCTTACCTTCTATATTTTTGTATTGTGAAATAAAATTCCTAGGAGGCGCCTGATTCCGACTGAGCTCCTGCACTAGGCCCAAAGGACCAAATCAAAATGGAGTCACTCATGCTAAAGTTTTCCAGAAATCTAGAGAGTGAGAGATAACACCCAAATCCCCAAACAACAGGCCACTTTTAGCCAGCACGATAAAGAAGTCCTCTCTGTGTTAACATTTATAAGAAAAGTAACTTTGAAACTAGTCTGCTTTTTGTGTTCTGTTTCTGCCTTCCTCAGCCCTTTCCACATATAAAGCCAACCTCCTCTGCCCAGTTCATAGCAACATTCATTCTGTCCCACAGAATGAGAGGCTGCCTGATTCTGAATGGTGCCAATTAATATCTCCAGACTAAGCTGGGTATGGTGATGCATGCCTGTAATCCCAGCTACTTGAGAGACTGAAGCAAGAGGATTGCAAGTTCAGCCCAGCCCGGCAACTTAGTGAGACCCTGTCTCAAAATAAAATATTTTTAAAGGGGCTGAGGATATACCTCAGAGCTCCCTGGGTTCGATCTCCAGTACTGCAGAAACAAAGAAAGGGAGAAAGAGAGAGAAAGAGAGAAGAAAAAGAAGGAAGAGGAGGAGGAGGACAAGGATGAGGAGGAGCGGGTGGAGGAGGGAGAGAAGGGGAGGAAGAAAGGAAAGAAACAACTCTAAATTTAATTTGTTTGTAAGTTTGTCTTTGGACAATACACACACTTTGACACTCCCAGGAGCCAAATAACAAATGGCTGTCCATCACATGCCATGTGCAGGTGCCCATCACACATACGCACATGCAGGTGCTCATACACATCATATATACCTACACATGGGTGTTCATCACAAAGCACACGGTGTCCACCACAGCACACACACATGCACGGTCCATCACATACACATACCCAGATGTCCAACACACACACGCATATACACAAACACATACACACACATGCAGCAGTGCTCATCACATACACACACACACAGGCGTCAATCACCTATACACATAACTATGTCCATCATATACACATACACACAGGTGTCTACCTCATGTGCACATACACACACTGGTGTCCATCACAAGCATCTGTCTCATGCACATACACATGCAAGACGATGCACACACATACAAGTATCTATAATGCACACACACAGATGTCCACCACAGGTGCACACATACACATGCACAAGCATTCATTACACACATGCGTGCATGTAGCCACTTGAATGTAACGATACCTGCTAATATTTGCCTAACAATGAATTTTGCATGTGTCATCCATGATCTCACTCATGTTCACAAAAGCCCAGTCAGCGAGGGTGCTTCTTACCTTCAGAGGAAGAAACTGAGGTGCAGAGAGGCCAGGCTGCTTCCCGAGATCTCCCTCTGCCAGGCAGAGGAGCCGAAGCCTGCACTCTCGCTCTCAACCCCTCTGCTCTCCACCTCCCCGTGAGCGCCTCCATTCCATCTGTCACTCGCTCTGTGGAGGTATATAATTAGTCATCGTACAATGGCCTAATATTAAGATGAAATTAGCAGCGACCTAGGCGTGGGCAGACACTTCCAAACATGGCTCCCTCCCCCATTCTCTTCCCAGGAAAGCAGTAGTTTTGAAGGATCAGACATCTGCATAATGGCTTTCCTTTGTTCCAATTAAATTGGCCAGAACATGCATCTCTGTTAAACCCAGAGGCTTCTAGTCCAGGGCATAATTTTTACCCTTGTCTAGAAACAAGCCAGTGGTTGCAAAAGGTGGAAATGTTGGTTTCACTAGGTCTCACACACAAGGTCCAGAATTGGGGGATTTTGAAGTTGGCCTCAAGGTACCAAGGTTCAGCTGCTGGCCTGCTTGGGAGATTAAAGGCGGGGCTCTTGGGCCTTTGGGCTCAGCAGCAGAGCCCTTGCCTAGCATGGGCAGAGGCCCTGGCTTCTATCCCCAGCACCAGAAAAAAAAAAAAAAAGAATAAAACAAAGGGCAGACTGAGAGGTTTCAGGAAGAAGAGCAAAAGTCACACTGAAAATCATCTCTCCCACGAGGCCAAGATGTCACGCTTAGCTGAGGACAGACTTGGTGGAGAAAGACTGAGATTGAGCCCATGTGAGCCTTCAGCTCTGCTGACCAAACCTCCAGAACAGTCTGCCAGCCGAGCCACTTCGGTCTTCATTTCTGTCGTGCCACACACAACGTGCCATGATTTGGAAGGAAGCATTCTGGTATCCTAACACATTCAGGAAACAAATAGGCACTGGGCAGATTTTATACACCAGGCTTCAGGGATGTCACACTGAAGAACCCCTCGTAGGGTTTATAGTCACACAGGCTCTGTACAGAGGGCACCCTACTGCCCCGAAGCAGAGGGGCTTTGTTCCCAGTCACCTCCCTTGCAGAATTTGGAAGTGCAAGATAGGTGGCCAAAGTCTCCCTCTGTGTGCATGGGCTCTAACACAACCTGGGACAGCTGTACACACAGAGAGAGGCAAGAGCAGTCCCAGGAAGGGCAGTGGAAGTAGTGATGTCTCTGCGGAGGACCCAGATGAAGAGGAGGAAAAGGGAGACCCTCAGCATCACACTCCTTCCTACCCTTGCCCTCTTCTGTCTGCTTTTGGGGGGCTGCTTCCTTCCCTCTCTCTCTCTTTCTCAGACACACACACACACACACACACACACACACACACACACACCCCTGGCTCCAAAGAAACCTGTCCCCTAGGCAGTCTTAAAACCCAGAGCTGAGCATGGTGGCGCATGCCTGTAATCCCAGTGCTTGAGAAGCTGAGGCAGGAGGATTGCCTGAGTTCAAGGCCAGCCTGGGCTACACAGTGAGTTCAAGGGCAGCCTGAACTACATAGTGAGACCCTGTCTCAAAAATAAAAAAATAAAAAAATAAAAAAATAAAAAATCCTTCATGTTTAAAAAAATAAATAAAATAAAATAAAACCCAGAGTCAGTGTGTGGCCCTGAGGTATTTGGCTCACCACGAAAAAGACACGGGCACCAAGCCGGCACTTTAGGGCTCTTCTCCTCCTTCACACCCTCTATGCACAGCCGCCACAGCCAGCTCTGTAGTCAGGGCAGCATTTAACCAGGCACCCCCGGGTCTATTGGACTAGCACAGGTGCCCTGGCAGGGTGGTGATTCAGGGAGCAGAAGCCATCTTTGTGATGTTTCAAATAAGCAGGTTTTTTCTTCAAGCTGGCCCTGGTGGTATCTGAAGTAGCTCCTGACTTTGCGGAGCCTGCTGGTAGCATACGTGGGATTTAAACGCAGGTCTCCACACCAAGGCTCATAAGAACTTTGTCTTTAGCTTGCAGACATACACGTAGGTCTGTGCCCATGCGACCTGATAGGCATTCAGGAGCATGCACGTACATACAGGCACCAGGCTAGAGGGTGCCTGGGGCACGCCTGGCCTAAGGGGTTTCCCTGTCTCAAGGAAAACATGCCCCTACACAAGGAGCACAGATCGCCGATGGAATCACAGCTACATCCTCTGGCGCCCCAATCAGAAGGCAAAGCCACGGCCCTGTCCTCAGGGAGCCCAGTCAGAGTGCAGGAGAGGGAGGACCTAAGAGAGTGATGAGACACACGTGCAGGGAGGGGCCCTGGGCCAAGAGCCTCCCACGCTGAGGGTCAGATGCGCAGCGCCAGCCCTGGGCCTCAGCAGAGAGAACTGGCTCGGCAGTGAGGAGCCAGGCACGGCCGTCACTCGGCACATGGCTCCCCAGGGAACATTTTACTACTTCACCTACCCTGCGTCGCCCGCCTGACAAAGCATCCACAGCAATTCCAGGACTATATTTCATTGTCACATTTATTTGCAAGAGGTGTCAGTCAGGCTCCGGAAGCTAGCTGCCCTGCTGTTCCTTGCCTCGTTACACACACACAGCCACACACTCACCTCAAGACACACAGGGGGCACCCAGACCCACACAGTTATGCACACGCCGTGGACATACAAACTCAGGGCCCATGGATCAGAGTCACCCATCGCACAACTCCAGGGGGCACCACACACACCAGCGTTAAATATGTGGTCATTTGTAGGCACACAGCAAGGGACTCCGTACTACACTCAGCAGCACACCCTCGGTCACACGCAGACCCAGAGAGCCAGTACTCAAGCCAAGGGCACCCCCACAGTCCCACAAGCAGGCATGCAGGGGCCCAGCCTCCCAGCCTCTTGGAGCCCCTAGTATCAAGGAACAAGGAGCTGGAGAAGGGTGGGGAGCTCTCTAAAGGCCCTCCACCATATCCCGTGAGTGTCTGGAACTAAAGAGGCCCTGCTACACCCATCTACACACACACACACACACACACACACACACACACAATACACACACACACACAGCAGGAACCTCTTCAGCTGCTGAGTTGAAGCTGAACCATTAGCACTAATTACCACACTTGTAGGGAAAGGGATTTAATTAACTCTTCCCTGGGCTCCGAGGGGAACTAGGGCCCAGGGCCTCTTCCTCTCTCACATGGCTTTTCAGGTGAGGGGGAAGGGTCTCTGGTGCCAGAGTGGGAAGGGCCACAATGCTAGACATCCAGATATCACCTATCCTGCTGGATCAGATGTGTATTTACACAGACATGCTTGGAAACACTCCACATACATGTGACTACATACTAACAGCAGATGGTACATGACTGACAGACAAACGGATGTGAGAGGATAGATGTGATCAGTGGATGAATGGATGGATGGATGGATGGATGGATGGATGAACGAAGAGTACCATCAAGTACATAGGGACACACAAGTTGCAGCCCCACAGTCCCACATGGGGAACTAATTCGAGTCCCTCACATCCTCGCATGATCTCTCCCTGCCCTCTTCCTTGCTCTCTCCGATGATGGAAATCTTCACAGTGTCACGGTTGACAAGTGAGCCCTGAAGTTCAACCACTTGTATTTGAATAGTTATACCCTTTCCCCACTATGTGAACTTGGACATGTTTCTTGGACTCTCTGCACCTATGCGTTATGATTTAGACCTAAAATGCCCTCCAAAAGTCTCATGCATCAGAGATAAGGCTTTGGGAAGGTGTTTGGATGCCGTACTCATCAGCAGATTGATCCATTGATGAGTTTACAGCTGAATGTGCTGATAGGAGGTGGGGCCTGGTGGGAGGAGAAGTATCACTGGGGTATGATTGGGAAAGATATCTTCCTGTCCCTGGCCCCTTCCTCCTCTCTCTCTCTCTCTCTCTCTCTCTCTCTCTCTCTCTCTCTCTCTCCCCCTCCCTCCCTCCCTCCCCACTTCCTGGCTGCCATGGTGTACACAGCTTTCTTCCACCACACCATTCCAACATGGCATTTCTGCCTTGCAGCTAGCTGACAGTGGACCGAAGGTGAGCCAAAATAAAACTCTCCTCCTTAAATTGTGGGAGTGAAGTATTGTGTCCCAGCTACAGGAAAGCTGTCTAATACCCTTAATTTCCTGATCTACAAAATGCAGGTACAGGTCCCTGGGTACAGGGGTACTGTAAGCTGTGAAGGAGATGCCAGGTCCTCAGAGTTCATGGAACTGCTTGGAAGAATGGCTGGGATGCAGTAAAGTCTCGAACCAGCCCAGCTGGTATGGCCAAGCAGGGTGTTATCCCAATGCCCCCAGAATATCCAGAAAAGCCCCAAGTCCTCAGGGAAGGAGGTTGGGATTGCTCTCCTACTCTCCCCCTCCTGCCCATGTGTCTCTTTCCCTCTAACACACACACACACACACACACACACACACACACACACACACAGTGCCTGCCCTCAGGTGGGAGGGAGCGCCGCGGGGCTCCCTCATGGTCCACGGTCCTGCAGAGCAGCCAAGTGTGCAAAGATCGGCCGCGCCAGGCCCCGAGCAATAAGCCAGAGAGAACTGGTCTCCAGGGCCCCAAAGCCCCCAGCCCCAAACAATGATATATATTTTCAATTTTCTCAAAGATTATATATTTTTTTCCTCCAGACGTTCATCTTGTGCTTTTTGACTAGGGTAAACTGAAAAATAATAGAATCCAGATAGGAAAGAGATACTCATTTGTCCTGTGAAGACTGTGGTGCCGGCACGAGTCCCCGCTCCAGGTTGGGCAGCTGCAGGACGAGCGTTCAGGCTGGATCAGGGTGGGGGACGGCACGGGGCGGGGGGACCCTGAGGTCCCCATCAGCCTCCTCACAGCCTGGTGGTATAGGAAGAGGCTGGCCAGAGGCAGGGCACCAGGGGCTTCTCTCCCTGCGGGACCTTGACTGACTCCCTCCCCTCTTGGAGATTTGCTTTTCTCCCCCTGCAAGATGGGGACAGTCACTCCTGACCACACACTCTACCACTGAGCTACGTGTGCCCCAGCCCCGGGGCAAGCATCCCTACAGGTGGATGAGAGATTCAAATGAGTTACCTGGGCATGGTGACGCATGCCTATGATCCCAGCACTTGGGAGGCTGAAGCAGGAGGATTGCCCTGAGTTTGAGGCCAGCCTGGGCTACATAATGAGTTCAAGTCCAGCCTGAACTACATAGCAAGACCCTGGCTCAAAAAATAAAAATAAAAAAAAAAATAAGAAAAGAGATTCCAGGGCTGGGGATTTAGCTCAGCGGTTAAAGTGCTTGCCTTGCAAGCACAAGGACCGGAGTTCGATCCCCGGCACAAAAAAAAAAAAAAGAAAAAAAGAGATTCCAACGAGCCTAGTGTGGGAGGGCTTCCTGAGTCAGAATCCCCACTCTCAGGACTCTGGGTCTTGAGCTGAGTCCAACCAGTGAGCACTCATCATTCTGCAGCTTATCTTAGGTCTCCCTGACCCCACACATCCCTGCTCCATAGCCCAGCACCCTGTTTTGCTTAGAAGACTGCCAAATGGTGCTCTGTTCCCAAAGACCATCAAAGACAGCGAGACTGTAGGTTCTCGGGCATCTATTTTAGAACCCATTCCTCCAGGAAGTCCTTCTTAATGTCTACCTCAAATCTATTTCGCTGCAATGTTCTTGCTTACTCTTAATGTGGTCTCAGTAAAGTTAAAACCAGGTTGATCAGGACTATCATTGCCCAACAAACTTTCTTTTCCAATGTTTTCTGATGGAGAGAAGACCTCCTAACGAATATAAAAGATACTGCAGTTTAGAGTCCAGGGGGCGACAGTGTGACTTTGGGCGAGTTACTTAACTTCTCTGAGCTCTGATCTCCACAGGGCTCCAAATTCAACACTGCCTTCCTCGGGGGCTGCTGTGAAGAGGCGGGAAGCCCTCAGTAAACTGGGATCATCCTTGCACAGGCATCGGGGGCTCGGGCTCTTCCCCCACAACCCAGCTCCAGCCTTCCCACCACGCCCTGGTGAGAGCTTGTCTCGGGTCTGAAGGGGAAGAAGAGAGCAGCTCCCTCTCTGCCCTGTGTAACTGGTGGTAATCCCCAGCCGGGTCTATCACCTCACTCCCAGCGGCTGGCGGCTGCAGGGACGCTGTAGCCTCATCATCTGTCATTAGTGGGGCTCTTGTGGCGGCTCAATTGTAGAACATGATTTTAATAACCCTGGCAGGAGGGGACCATTCTTCTTTTGTCACTTAACTCTGATTCTGTTGGAGAGAGACAGAGATGTGAAAAGAGAGAAAGACAGTCTGACAGGGCAGCAGACAGGCAGAATGAAAGAGGAGCCAGAGACGAGTTGGGGAGGTGAGGCACAGGCAGCCAGGAAGGGAGAAGCTCTGCAGGATGAGGGGAGAAAGGCTGGGGAGGAAGAAGAGCAGAAGGAGAAGGGCAGCCAGAGCAGCCTCCGGGGGACCCTGGGGGCTCGGGTCCCACTGCTGGTCCCAGACCCACCCCACCTCGCCTCCACAGCACCTGGGAATGGACAGGTGAAGCCGTCCCCAGCAGGCCGGCCCAGGCTGCTGTCTGCAGTCACTCCCAGCTCACCTCCCAGACCTGCATGGATGGAGAAACTGCCTCAACGCCAGGGCGTGGAGGCATGCAGGAGGGTCCCAGATTTAGGACACTTTCCCTCAGGGTAGCAATTCTTCTACCATGTGACTACAGCCCAGAGCAGGGGTTAAAAACACATGTGTGAGTCAGACAGACATGGGCTGCAGGCCAGCTGTGTCATGTCTAGTTAGGTGGCCTTGTTGGCCTTCTCGAACTTGGCATTTTCATCTGTATGATGGGTACTTACTTCAGGCAGTTGTATGTGGCTATGTGAGCTGACGGTGCACTGCACCCAACGCAGCAGATGACACATAGAAATAGGTGGGCCTGAAAGGTCCAGATCACAGAAAACAGCTGTGCAGTTAGCTGGATGGCTTCTCAGGACAGCAAGGAGCCACAGCAAGGGGCCTGCCATGAACTTGAGTTCAGACGTCTAACGACTGGCTCTGCCAGTCCACAGACATCCACCCCACTAGATGCTACCACAGACGCAGGAAGAGGGCCACAAAAGGACAGGGTACAGGCACACAGGAGGTGGGGGGAGTGGGGGCGCACCTGCACTTCAGCCCCGGACAAAGTCAAATTGCAGAACCAAAAATCAGAGACTGGGGCTGGGGATTTAGCTCAGTGATTAGAGTGCTTGCCTTGCAAGCACAAGGGCCTGAGTTTGATCCCCGGCACCACAAAAAAAAAAAAAAAAAAAAAAAAGGTCTGACTGTATTTCAAAAATCAGAGGCTGCAAAACTGGAGGCACAGAGCCACCTGCTGGCCATTAGGGGAGAGAGCCTGAGGACCAGAGTTAGGGGTTTCTCAACTCTGGGAAAGATCTTTGGGGCCACCCCTAGAAAGGAATCAGATTGGGTCCCTATTTCAAGGCCTACCAAAATCTCCTATGGGAGAAGGTGGTAATCAGACTCATGAGTTACAGCAGCAGCAGCTCAATCGTCCAAATCTGTGTGTTCCCTTCCAAATTTCCAGGAGTGAGCCCAGCACTGAAAAAGGAACAAACCCTAAAATTTGGGTCTAAAAGACTTTTCTGTGCACCTGGGGCCTTGCAGAAGAGGGAATCATCTGGTTCCTGACATGAGGGAGCCCCACTTCTGGTAGGCTGAAAAGGCTGGAAGCAGAACCTGGAGGGTGAGGGGAGCATGACTAGCCACCTTCTGCAGGTGAGGAGGAGCCCCAGTTGGGGGAAGTGGGGCACTGACGGGGCTCCCCGCACAGGAAGAACCTCATCATGACTCATTAACTAGCTCCTCCATGGCCAGTTCCTGCTCAGGGTTGTTCTCAGCTGGTGACTGTAAATCCTGTCCCCTCAGGGTTTTGGTGTTTCCTGTGAGATGGGTGTGACTGGGATGAGGTGTCCTGGCCCCAGGGCTGCTTTTTCATGTCCAGGAGGAAGCTAGGCTGTTCTGAGACCTGCCGGTGATTCCTGTTTCCCGGGAAGTGCAGACAAGTCCAGCAGTGAGCTCAGAACCTGGGTAAGGAAAGAGGCAGGTCACAAGAAGGGGGGATGTGACATCCATCAGCGCCAAGGTTTAGGGAGCAGCCGACTGGCGGAGCCTCAGCTCGGGAAGCCAAGGCTCATGGCCTCCACAGCAGTGGGTTCTAGTCCCTGGCACTGAGGAGTCCCTGAGGCAAGATGTCCCAGGACCAGGCAGCTTCCAGCACCAGCCTTCAGGCTACGCATATGGCTGACTGAGGCCTGCAACCTCAGGCTCAGGCTCCAGCAGGAGGCTTTGGCCCTACAATCTGGCCCCAGAGCCCCCGATACTCGAACACATAGCTCCGCAATGTGTGGGGCTCCTTGGGCACTTTTACCACCCTGATTCCAGGTACCTGGCAACCTGGAAGAGGGCAGGGGGCAGCATCCCCTGCCCTGCTGGCTACTCCCCCAGAAACTACTCATTCCCTGACTCTCCTGGAAGCTTTTACAAACCAGGGCATGGTGCCTTTTGACAGATATGTTGCTCTCTAACACAAACAATAGCCCCAGGCGCAGCTCTGCCACCTCTCCCAGACCCACCGCATCCCTGCGGTCCTGTTAGTGTTTAGATCATCCTGGAAGATCACATGTCCATAGTGTGTAAGGAGCCTGTACACAGCAGGGTAATCGTCCCCTACCAGGGAGAAGAACACCCTAATAAAGCACCCTGGACATGACCAGGCATTAACAGGGTGTTCCGATGTCTTAATGGTGCCTAGAAGCAGTGTCCTGCTATGAAACTACCCTCAGGAGCCAGGCCCAAGAATCTCAGCCCCCAATCCCTTCTCTCTGCCAGCTTCTCCTCTGCTGTGTGGCTCTCAGACCTGTCTGTCTGTAGAAACTCCTTTGCCCTTCCTGCGCTCTGAAGCAGGTAACACCCAGCACCCTACAAAAGTGTCAAGTGCTTATCCCATGGGCCCCAGGGAGAGATGGACAAGTGCTGTTCATCCAGCTCAGATAGCAGAATTCCTCACCTCACCTGAGAAACCCCAAGACAACCCTGAAAGAGAGGACATCATAGTCTGGCCATTCTGCCTACAAGCCATGGGAAGGCGCTGGGTCCTCTTCAGCTTTTTGACTCCCTGGTCTGGAGGGCTTTCTTCATTCTCCCAGGTCCTCCACTGTACAGACAGACCCTCTCCTACCAGGCAAAGCTCACTCATCTTCCCAGGCCACCAAGAAGGCAAGAGCCAGCACATGAGAGTTTAAGAAGCCACTGCCCCCATGTATTTATCCTGACTCTCGTGGGCCTGACCTTACCCACCCTCCACCCTGGAGGGCGGGGGTCACAGTCCTCTGCTCTGGTTCTATCTAAGGGTGTCCTCACTGTTTACAACGGGCCCATCTACCCTGGGACACAGTTGCTCATCCTCTGGGCAGTCAATCTGCTTCCTAAAATAAGGCGCCACCATCTTGGACCATGAGAAAGCCGCACCCTGGGAACAGGGAGCAACAAGCTAGAAGGAGCCCGTGTCCACGAACACTCAAGCTCCTCACTAGCCCCAGGCAGCTCCTTCAGGACTTTTGAATGACATAAATAAAAGCTCTTTTCTTCTTTAAGCCTCTAAACAAAGAAATGTACTCTCCCAGTTGCCAGGTAGATGGAAAGAGTGGCCCCGGACTTGGGCGTTCCTGCCAGCAAAGCATTTCTTTTAAAAACTTTCCTATTCAAATTAATTCCAGCAGGAAACTCACATGCAAAAGGGTGACTGTCACACACCCCCGACGCTGCTGCAGATGACCGCTCATTCCTAGCAGGACAAGCCTGGGCATTGCAAGCAAGCGATCCCTCCCAAAGAGCCTGTACCTGCATGCTTCTGACTCTCGGAGACAAGAAATGTAAGTACCTGAACTTGTAAGGCTCCCCGCCTTAAGGATCTCAGGATAAGTCCCCGTGTGGCTCCTTCCATTCTAAGTCAGGTTTCCCATTTGTATTTGACATCATCCTCTGCCATCAGGAACCAGAACCACTGAGCATAAATTAGCTCGAGTTCTGTCCCTCTTCAGACAGTCAAAGTCATCTTGTAAGTCAAGGGATGGTATTTGGCACAGTGCTATTGTTCCCACCACCTTTGGCAGTTTCTTATTAATGATTCTGTCTGTTCCCGGGGCCCACAGTGACACAGCAGTGCCCACAGGGAGAGCCCTTATCCCGCTGGCCAGGTCCCTTTCTCCCCTCTAGTCAGTACCATCAGCCAGGGTCTTGATCTGCCCACACTTCCTTCCTCCCCTCTGTACGTAGGTGAGGACAAGGAACTGACAACACATGGGGGACACCTGCTACCTCACCACCTCCCAAATATCCTCTCAAGAAGCCATTTAACCTGGGGGATCACTTTATCAGCCCATGGACAAGACCAACCAGACCGGCTGAATGCTCATTCCTAAACCTGATCTGACAGGCATGAGAATCCAGGAACTTGTAAGACTTAGGGACTGACCTCTGTCCCAGACTGCCTGTCATGGGAGTGGAACCATCAGTCTACCTTGCCCAAATCATTTTAGTCCTAGTTGAATGGAATCCACACTTTGTGCTTCAGCTACTTGGCCTTCTACAAGACACCCGCAGTGGTTCCCCCCAGGCACTCAGAACTGAGGATCTCAACAGCCACTTGGCAGGGCATCTTCATGGAGTTTTCCTATATCTGTTACCGGTGCCAGACTTGGGCTATTAGTGCACCTGCAACAAGTGAGAGGCTCAATGCCCCTGTGACCCTGCTCCCTCTTCCACAATACCATGGAAACACATCTCTTTCTACAGTCCTGTACCCTGTTCCTTAGCACCCCCATCTCCAACAGCCATAGCTGGCCTGTCCCCTTCACCTCCTTCAAACTGGCCTCTGATCCCAGAAGATCGAGACAGGGAGGGAGTCTGTGGTGCTATTTGTGCTGGGCTGGCAGTGGGGACTCAACCCGTCAGGATCAGGGCTGAGAGACAGTTGCAGGACAGTTCAAAGTCTTCACTAGGACCTGGGAGCTTGTATAGTTTGTGGCAGGAGGTGCCACGTGAAGCTTTGTGGCCTGCTGCCTCCTGGGGCTTTATGTGTCAGGCTATCGATCCCAGACACCTACCCAGGGATCTAATGGGAAGTCAGAAAAAGCAGATGACAAACTCCTCCCCTTTAGGAAAAAAAAAGGTCCTCTTTTTAAAAGGCTGATCTCATTTCCGGCTAATAGAAAAAGATTTGTCACATTAATTCAGAACCGGCCCAGCAGGGAAACCCCAGCACCCAGACCACTCTCAGATAAATCATTCCTCCTCATTTCCTCCCGATACGTTTCTTCCTAATTTCCCTCCTGGTACTGAAGACACTTGGGGGGGGGGCAGGGCATAGGTGTTGAAGCTATTTTTTTTGTTTTCCCCTTCAAAGCTTAGTGTATTGCTTGTCTTTTCACTTCATTTATGGGATCATTTGTCTTGTAGGAGATTTTTATTTTTATGAGGTCAGATCTAACTGTTTTTCTTTACGGCTTCTGAGTTTTAAGCCTTGCTTAGAAACTGAGGAGACATTTTTCAAGAAACATCACTCCAAGGCTAGAGGAGGTGATTGAACTCTGTCTGGAGCCAACGGCTACCAAGGTGCTAGGGAGTCCTGCCCGGGAACATCCTGGAGCTGGCAGTACATTTCAGGGGTCCTGAAACGAGGATTTAGTGATTGCAACAAGATCACTGTGCACTCTTCTTTTCAAAAGTCTTTTCTTATGGAAAATTCCAAACTGACAGGCTCTGAGCTCCTATGTTATCTCTGTAGCCACAACTTTCTGGACAGATTCCAGGGCTGAAGTCCTCCTGTCACTCTTCCCCACATTCCCCACCCCCAGGGCCTTTCTGCGATCTGATCTTTCTGCTCAGATCCACTCTGAAACTCAGCTTTTGCTTCTCCACTGTGTCCAACCACAAGCATTCAATCCCAGCCCCAGGAAGGACTTTTCTGGTTGTTTAGCTCCCCGTGTGTCAGCTGTTGAAAACAGTCTATCTCAGCATCATTTTCGGACCCAAAGGAACTCTTAACCCCAGGCTGGATTTCTTGAAGCACGCCTCGCCCCAGCCTGCAGTTGGAGCACTGGCTGCTCTAGTTGTCCTGGACTCCCATCTGTTATCAGAACTGGAAGGAACTTGGGAGGAACTTCCAGGAACTCGGAACTGGGAACTTGTCCCAGCCCTGTTGGGACATTGGCAATATGGCAGGGCTGTCAATGCAGAAGCAGGAAGAGGGGGGCCAGGCCTCTCTGTCAGCCCTGCCCCCTCTCCAGCACAGCGATCCTGGTCCCAGTCTCCCATCTCAGCACTCAGCTGAGGTCACAGGGGACCTACTCTGGGCCACATGCACAGGGGAAAGGAAAGCAGCACTGAAGGAGCAGCCTTCCCCATCACCCACAGCTCTGCTGCCCTCCTCTGAGCCTGGCACGGACCACTCCACCCCATTCTGCTCCCCCGTGTCCTTTCCCACCTCCACTATCATCTCTACCAAAGCTTTCCTTCACAAACTGCCTCTGTTCGCCTGGTCCCATTCTCCAAATCCCAGGACACCCAGGGACGTAGCTTACGGCCCCTGCGGCTTGGTCCTCCTGTGACTGAGTGCCTGCATCACTCAATAAGAAGACACTAAGCTGCCCCCAAGGCCAGCAAATGCCTTCTACCTTTCTACACGCCTGTGCCATCCCACCCCTAGTCTACTCCTCCACTTCATCCCTGCAGATCTCAGCCGCTGGTGCAGCCACCAAGGACCAGACACTGAACCCAAGACAAGATGAGGGGTGACCCTGGGCAGAGCTCCTAGAATAGGAAACCTCACCCCATGGATGAGGCCCGGCCAGGAGTGGCTGAAGGGCAGAGGCTGGAAGGAGCAGCTCACTCCAGTTGCCCACCCTCCCTTTTGCCCTGTTGGCAAGAGCTCCTGTCTTCTCTCTCCTTGCCCTGTCCTCTCCCTCTCCAACCCCAAAGCGTTGGCGCCTGGGACTCTGATCAGCACTTGCTTATGTTACCTGCTCCTCATCAGAGACTTTTTCTCTGTCTTTATCCTCTTTGGCTTCTTTCCAGAATTCTACGAACTGAAGATATGAATAGACCAACTCAGGCTCAGAGAGGGCTACAGCTAGTCACCAGCTCCCCAGTGCATCAGCTGAAGAGCAGGGATTCTGCCAGACATCTGCAGGTGGGTGCAGAGTGGGTGCCAGGCAGAGGTAGGTTTGCACTGCTGTGTTCGAGCTAAAAACCCATGCTTCAAATGGCAGCTGTCATAGATCTGAAACCTATATGGGCTTCAGCTTTTTCCCAAAAGGATGTGCAGTGATTCTACCACAGGAAAGATTCATGAATTCAGCCTTCTTATTACTCTAGAGAAAGAAATAGCAATCATAGGGTTGCCATAGATGCTGTTATTGTTGCTGAAATTTTGGGCCTTGAGCTTCCTGGAAACCAGGGCAAAAAAAAATTAAACTAAGTTCTGACTCTTACTATCAGAAAAGAGGAAACAGATCAGTTCCTTCGCAGAGACAGATACTTCCAGGAATGAATTCTGAAATAGGCTTCTCATACAGGGCCTTGTGTCGAGGACATATGACGATAAAATCTTTTTTTTTTTTTTGATTAAAATCTTCTAAGCAATTTGACAGCAAGAGCAGATGGAGGACCTTCAACATAGGCAGAGGGAGCACTATGTCGGGCAATCTTGGAGGCAGATTGCCTATTGTGTAAAGCACAGAAAAACTAGAATTTCACCCATATGTCAGCTTGGCTGGATTTTGTCTTTTGAGAGCAGAAGTCTATAGCTGGTGTTCTTTTATTTTGGGGAGTGGATGTTATAGGGGATTGAACCCAGGGCCTTCGCACTGACCTACATCCCCAGCCCTTTTGAAACAGTGTCTAAGTTGTCTGCCACCTGCCTCAGCCAACCGGAGTGCTAGTATTATAGGCATGCACCACCACACTTATAGCTGATTTTCTGGCAGGTCTCAATGTACTACAGGGTGGGGTAGCACAGAGCCTTGGGCTATAGAACTCACAAGAGGGGAGTTTCCATCTGAAAGTTGAGTTGTATACAAACCCATTTATCGAATATCTATTAAGTAGTCCTTTTGCACTTACCTTGAGCTAGGTAGAAAAGAAATCAATGAAATAAATAACACAGGGCTCTGAACCTCAAAGAATTCAACAGGGAAATAGGGGAAAAAAATAGACTTTCTTGAGCACCTACTATAAATCAAGCACAGAGATGAATGTTTTGCATCTAGTAGCTCATTTAATATCTCTAATAAACCTATACCATAAGTATTATTACAGTGTAGACCAGACAGCAAACAAATCCTCTTCAGAGGACCACATCTCTGCACAGGCACCCAGGAGTCCCGAAGAATGTACATATAAAATATCACCAGACATCCAAGGATGTGATTTTTAAATGGAACAAAAAAACAACTGATTTAGATCTCTGATGAAGAATAATTGAAATTGATATTACTATATTATAGCATATGAAATAACTACGATTGAATTTTTATTGGTTTTTCAACAAAGGGTCTCGCTATATAGTTCAGGCTGGCCTTGAACTCACTATGTAGCCCAGCTGACCTCAAGCTCAAGACGATCCTCCTATCTCAGCCTCCCAAGTGCTGGAATTACAGGTGTACGCCACCATGCCCAGCAATAACTGAAATTTTGATTTTGTGCATTTGTTTTTTTTGTTTTGTTCTGTTTTGTTTTGTTTTTGGTGCTGGGGATTGAACTCGGGATCTTCTGCTTGCGAGGCGAGCACTGTAACCACTGAGCTAAATCCCCAGCCCCAATAACTGAAATTTTTAAAGAAACAAAAGATGAAATTGGAAAGTGATCAGCTAAGAAAGGATAATTAAAAAGTCTAGTCAGAAAAAAAAAAGTCTAGTCAGATCTTTAAAAGAACAAAATAGAGCTTTTAGAAACAAAAATGATAGCCGTTGAAACTGAAAATTCAGCAAATGGGTAAAATGAGCATAACAGATGTGGCAGATGAGACAGAATGATCTAAAAGACAGAGCTGAAGAAGAATTGATACAGATTTCAGTCCTGAGACAAGCAAATGAAAAGTACATGAGAGAGCAAGAACTGTGAGAGAGAGAATGAAAGTTCCAGGAGAATGGGGAGGGGGGCGACATTTGAAGAGACAATAGCTGAGAGCCTCCGAGAACTGATGAAAAGCGTGAGTTCGCGGATACTGGGCGCATATCAGGGTAACCTAACAAGATAAAAGAAAGGAAATCCACAGCTAGTCACAGTGTAGTGACACTGCCGAACACCAAAGAGATCTTAAAAGCAACTATGTGGGAAACACACACAACCTACAAAGGAGGGATAATTGGACAACATTCCGCCTCAAAAGCAGACCTGAAAGCCAGAAGACAGGAAGCTCTTCAAAGCTCTGAGAGGAAATAACTGTCAACCTGGAACTGTGAACTTAGCACAACTCTCTGGCAAGGCAGATGGTGAAATGCAGCTCCCTGGACTGTTTTCAGATAAAGAAAACCAAAAACAGTTTATCAGCAGCAAATCTTGGGCTGGGGATTTAGCTCAGTGGTTAGAGTGCTTGCCTTGCAAGCACAAGACCCTGAGTTCGAGCCCCAGAACCAAAAAAAAAAAAAAAAAAAAAAAAAAAAAAAAAAAAAAAACTTCAACAGCAAATCTTTACAAAAGGGAGCAATGAAGAATGTGCTGCCAGCAAATGGGGCAATTATCCCAGAAAGAAGGCCTGGTATGCCCAAAGAATGGTAAGCAAAGAAGTTAATAAACAGGTAGATAAATCTATTTGATATTGAGTAAGTTAATAATAACCTGTGGGAACAGAAACAACTGAAATATTGCACCAAAAATTTATGCAGATCTGTAGGAGAAGACCAGCGTCAAAGGGTTTAAAGCCTTTGTACTGGGAGGAAGAGACTTGAGTACTAGTTAACTTTAGATTTCATTGGGTTTGCAGGGTAACATTTCAAAAGCAATCACTAAAAAAATAAATTCCAAGTGTATAAATTCCAACTCAATAGAGGGGGTAGAAGAGAATAAGAAAATTAACAAATTCCATAAATCCAAAGGGAGGAAGAGCAAGGAAGTAGGGAGAAAAATAGAACAAGAAAGATAATAAAAATAAGTCAAAATGTATCAATAGTCACATTACACTTAAGAATTCTTAGAAGACATATTGTTAGATTGGATTTTTTCTAGTACTGCGGATTGAAGCTAGCGGTCGTCTCACTGAGCTACATCCCCAAACACTTTTTAAGTAATTCTAATTGATCGCATGTTAGGTTATAAAGCAAGTCTCGGTCCAAAGAATCATCACCCCACAGACTCTGTTTTCTGACTACAGTGCACTTAAATTAGAACTCAGTAAGATACAGATCAATTTATTTTTTGTTCGTTTTGTTTTGTTTTTCAGATCAATTTAAAATCAATATACATTTGGAAATGCTGAAGCTTTCTTCTAAGTCAAGCATAAGTCAAAAAAATCATAATGGAAACTTAAAAATACTTAAAATGATAATGGAAATAGTTGTTTATCGACACTGTGAGCCAGGCATGGTGGCACGTGCCTGTAATTCCAGCACTCTGGAGGCTGAGGCAGGAGGATCACCATAAATTTGAGGCCAACTTGGGCTACATAGTGAGTTCAAGGTCAGCCTGAAATACATAGAGACCCTGTCTCAAAATAAAGAAAGAGATGGGGGTGGGTGGGGGGTGTCGCTGAGACTGGAAGCTTGAAAAGTTGATCTTATCAGTGGTTATCAGATCAGTGGTTATCAGATCAGTGGTTGATCAGATCAGTGGTTATCAGAGGCTGAGAGGGTTAGGAAGAAGGAAGGATAGAGAAAGGTTGGTTAATGGGAAAAAAAAAACCAGCTAAGATGGGGCTGAGGATTTAGCTCAGTGGTTAGACTGCTTGCCTTATAAGCACAAGGCCCTGAGTTCGATTCCTGGCACCAAAAAAAAAAAAAAAACCCAGCTAAGATTAAGTCTAGTATTTAATGGCACAGTAGAGCAGCTACAGTTAACAATAATTTATTGTCTATTTCAAAGTAGCTAGAATAGAGAATTTTGAATGTTCACAACACAAAGAACTGATAAATTTTGAGGTGACAGATATGCTAATTACCCATCAATCACTACACATTCTATACATGTATCAGAATATCACACAGGCCAGGCAGGGTGGTGCGTGCCTGTGATCCCAGCCCTCTAAGGCAGGAGAATCACAAGTTTGAGGCCAGCCTGGGGAAATTAGCAATTTAATAAGACCCTGTCTCAAAATAAAAAAGGTCTGGGATGGAACTCAGCACCTATAAATATGTAAGCATAGTATGTGTCAATTTAAAATAAACTAAAAACTGAGAGAGCCAAAGTATCACTTCTACTAAAATGTAGAGCCTTGAGAGTTTAGCAATAATATTAATAAGCTAAGTTCCAATTTAAGAAGTTATATTTAAAAAAAAAAAGAATAAACCCAAAGGAAGTAATAATCAAGCTAAGAAGGAAAATTATTAAATCAAAGCATAGAGGCAATACAAAAAAAAAAAAAATCAACAGAGTGAAAAATTGGTTTCTTGAAAAGACTAATAAAAAGGCAAACCCCTGGCAAGATTGCTCAAAAAGAAGAGATGTCACAAAAGTTGTTATTAAAAACAAAAAGGAACATATTTACAGGTCCAGAGAGATTAGAAAGATAGTAAATAGTGGGAACAGCTCCATGTCAAGGAACAGAGCATTCCAACCTCCCCAGGTTCTTAGAGAAAATAGAAAAGACAGCATGCGCCCCAGCCCATTCCATGAGGACAGCATAACCTTGAGTCCAAGCTCTCACAAGCAAAGCATAGGAAAGGAAAATTACAGGCCGATTTCACTCAACAGCACAGACACAAAAGTCCTAAACAAAGTAATAATCTGAAGCCAGCATTGCTCTAAATGATAAGCTACTACAGCCACACTGGGTACACCCTACAACTGCAAGGATGTCTTAATATTGTGAATCTGTAAGTGTATTCATCACATAACAAACTTATTGAGAAAAACATTATCTTTTCTTTTTGATTGTAAATTGACAATTTATAATTGTATGTATTTACAGCGTACGAAGTGATGTTATTATTTTTTAGTGCAATCAAGTTAATTAGCATCCATCACCTCAAATGCTTATCATTTTTTGCAGAAAGAACATTTAAAATTTACTTGCAGTAATTTTGGGAAGTGCAATACACTATTATTAGCTCTCCTGTTGATAGATACAGAAGTATTTAATATGCTTTAAAACTTGAATTTTTAGTCACAAATGGTAAACTAGGAGTAGAAAGAAAATTTCTTAAATAATGTTATCTACCCGAGGGGGCTGGGGATTTAGCTCAGTGATTAGAGTGCTTGCCTTGCAAGCACAAGGGCCTGAGTTCGATCCCCGGCACCATAAAAAAATAAATAAATAAATAAATAAATAAATAAATAAATAAAATTAAAAAAAAATAATGTTATCTACCCGAAATGTCTAGAAAATTTTGTTTTTTAATGAGAAATTAGCATTCCCCTTAAAATAATGAAAAGACAAATATGTTCTCTGTCGCTGCTTCTCTTCAAAGCCAAACTGCCAGTCCTAGCCACTGAAGAAATAAACCATATAAAGTTTGGAAGGGAAGAAATGTCTATCACTCATGGATTATATGTTTATTTACCTAGACAACCCAAAATTCTGCAAACAAAGTGTTACAGTAAGATGCTCAACAATATATAGGAGTGAAGAAGAAAGATCTTTCCTATGGGAAAAAAGCGATTGAATTTAGGAGACACACTTTTAAAACACTCATCATCTACAATTGCAACAAAAAATTAGGTACCCAGAAATAAAGCTAATAAAAGGCATATAAAGCCTGGATAGAATGAATCATAAACCTGAAAACAATAAACAATACATTTTTTTAAAACATTATTCATAGAGAGGTAGACTAAGTATACAAAGATGTCACTTTCCAGGCTGGGAATGTAGCTCACTGGTAGAGCACTTTGAGGTCCTGGGTTCCACCCAGCTCTGCTCAAAAATAAGCATAAGTAAATAAAGATGTCAACTTCCTCTAAGTTGATCTTTAAAGTCAACACAACTCCAGTCCAAATCACAGCAGAAGTTTTGCAGATCTAGAAAAGCTAATTCTAAAATACCTTAGAAGAACAAAGACACAAAAGTAGACACTACTGGAAAACAAAAGTAAAATGAAGGGATTTCCCCTACCAAATATCAAGACACATAAAGGTAAAGTAATCGGGATAACAATGAACACGGGATGGCCAAATAGTCCAATGAACAGAACAGAGAGCCTGCAAACCACCCACCAATGCAGGGGAATTTGATGTGAGGCACAAACAGAAACCCAACCGCGTAGCATCATGGAAAGAATGATTCAATACAGGAGTAGCTGGATATCCATAAAAAGGAAGGGAAACCCTAAATGATATCTGTTCCGGATGGATTATAGACTTAACTGTGAAAGGCAAAGGAAATATTCACAACTTTAGAGGCTTTTTCCATTAAGACATCATAAAGTACCAGTATGGTGGCTCATACCCGTAATCCAGAACTCTGGTGGCTGGCGCCAGAAGACCACAAATCTGAGCCCAGCCGAGTGACACAGCAAAACCCTGTCTCAAAATGAAAAACAAAATCAAAGGCTGGGGATGGAGCTTGGCGTGAAGGTCTTTGATTCAACTATCAGTACCACCAAAAAAATAAATATTTAAAAATCAATACCTTTACTATACACCAATAATGGATTAGCTAAGAAAGAAATTAAGAAAACTATTCCTTTAAAATAACTTCAAATCAAATAAAATACCCAGGGATCAATCTAACCAAGGAGGAGAAAGACCTCTACAATGAAAATTCGAGAACACTAAAGAACAAAATTGAAGAAGACACCAGAAGATGAAACAACCTACCATGTTCATGGATTGACAAAATTAATACTGTCAAAATGGTCATATTACCAAAAGTGACCTACAGATTCAGTGCAGTCCCCTTCAAAATGCCAATGGCATTCTTCTCAGGAACTAGAAAAAACAATCCTAAAATTCATTTGGAAACACAAAATACCCAGAAAAGCCAAAGCAATCCTAAGCCAAAAGAGCAGAGCTGGAGGGATCATAATATTCAATTTCAAATTATTCTACAAAGCCATAGTAACAAAAACAGTATGGTATTGCCACAAAAAACAGACATAGAGGTCACTGGAATAGAACAGAAGACACAGAAACAAACCCACACAACTATGGTCATCTGATTCTGGACAAAGGAGCCAAAAGTCTATGCTGGAGCAAGGACAGTCTCTTTAACAAATGATGCTGAGAAATTGACTATCAACTCATAGAAGATTGAAACTAAATCCCTATCTCTCACCCTTACAAAAATCAATTCAACTAAGATCAAAGACCTAGGTACAAGACCTGAAATTTTGCAACTGCTAAAAGAAAACATAGGGAAAACACTTAAAGCCATAAGCACAGGCAAAGACTTCCTAAATAGGACTCCAATAGCACAGGAAATAATAGCAAGAATCAACAAATGGGACTACACCCAGTTTAAAAGTTTCTGCAAGGAAACAGGTAGCAGAATGAAGAGGCAGCCTACTGAAGGGAGAAAATCCTTAACAGCTACTTTTCTGACAGTGGATTAATATCAACAACATATAAGAAACTTGGAAAACCACCAAAAAACCGAATAGCCCAGTCAACAAATGGGCAAATGAGTTGAACAGACATCTCTCAAAACAAGAAGTACAAATGGCCAATAAATATATGGAAAAATATTCAATATCTTTGGCCACTAAGGAAATGCAAATCAAAACTACACTGAGATTTTATCTCACCCCAGTCAGAATGGCTATTATCAAGAATACAAAAAAACAATGCTGGTGAGAATGCAGGGAAAGAGGAACCCTTCTACACTGCTGGTGGGAATGTAAATTGCGGGGGGAATGTAAATTAGTATAGCTACTACGGAAATCGGTATGGAGGCCCCTAAAAACCCAAAATAGAGTGCACCAAATCCAAGATGTAAGGTTTTCACACCAGAACAACTTTGGCAGATTTGGTTTTATTTCCCCCTTTCACCCCTAAGTAGTGTGATGTGTGATTTCCATTGGATTTTAAGCACAGAGGCCTCAGACAGAACGTGGCTCGAATGCAGCCTGCAGGTCCTGGTTTTCGTCCAAGTGACATACATAGCACTGTTTCGAAAAATCAATCAAGTGTTGCTGTTCCTTCTGATCGTGGCTGTCTGTGGGATTCTGTATAAGAAAGGTCACAAGGCGACTGTGCCCAAGAATGAAGCAGATGAGGACTCAGAGCCCCTGGAAGACATGGAAGATGAGATCCCCGTGGTGATCGGTGCCGCAGCCGGGAGGATGGGTGCCACCATGGCCGCCATCAACAGCATCTACAGCAAAACAGATGCCAACATCATGTTCTACGTGGTTGGGCTCCGGAACACGCTGTCTCGAATACGGAAATGGATTGAACATTCCAAATTGAGAGAAATTAACTTTAAAATTGTGGAATTCAATCCTACAGTCCTCGAGGGGAAGATCAGACTGGACTCCTCAAGGCCCGAATTGCTCCAGCCTCTGAACTTCATTCAATTTTATCTCCCTCTGCTTATCCACCAACACGAGAAAGTCATCTATTTCGACGATGACGTTATTGTGCAGGGTGACATCCAGGAACTGTACGACATGGCCCTGACCCTGGGCCACGCAGCAGCTTTCTCCAACGACTGTGATCTGCCCTCAGCTCAGGACATCAGCGGGCTGGTGGGGCTGCAGAACACGTACATGGCCTATCTGGACTACTGGAAGCAGACCACCAAGGACCTGGGCATCAGCCCCAGCACCTGCTCCTTTGACCCCAATGTGATGTCACCAACTTAATGGAATGGAAGCAGCAGCGCATCATGAAGCAGCTAGAGCAATGGATGCAGAGAAAC
>PVJO010009579.1:0-31159 GCA_004026905.1 Hystrix cristata
ATGTGTGCTCATGAGTGTCCGATTTATTTCACTTAAGAGTATGTTCTCAAGAAACATCCATTTATATATGAATGACTCTAGTTTATCCTTTTTTATGCCAGTGTAGTACTCCATCGTGTAGAAAAACCACATTTTCTTTAGCCATTCGCTGGTTGTTGGGTTTTTATCACTTTTCTTTCTATTCCTCAGACTGGAATATTTCAATTGATATATCTTGTATCTTGAAGTTCATTGGTTGTTTTCCTCTCCCAGTTCGTAACTACAGTTGAGCCCCTTTATTGAATTTCATATTTCAGTTACACTTTTCATGTCCAGAATTTCTGTTTGGCTTATTACAATAATTTCTTTCTTTTTATGAGTATCTTCTGCTTGGTGAGACATTGTTTTCACACTTTCACTTAACTACATTTTAGACATGGTTTTGTTGGTTTTTTTGAACATAGATAAAGATCTGATTTATAGTCTTACCTCTTAAACTAAGTATCTGGGCTTAACTTGGGTATTTTTGCCAATTGCTGTTCTCTTTTGCCTATATATGAGCAGTGCTTTACTGTTTCTTCGCATGGCTTATAATTTTTTGTTGAAAAGGGGAAATTTATTCTTATGTACTAGCTCTGGAAACCAGCTCGACTCCAACAGTTTGTTGTTGTTGTTCCTTTATGTTTGAAGAGTTTCTTAGATTAAGTCTATAAAGTGTTTTATTTATCGTGTGTAGCCACTGAACTCTGTTTGGTTCCATGAGTGATCAGCTAATGACTGGACAGCAACTTCTTTAAATGCCTTGAGTTATAAGTCTTCCGGCCTTTGCAAAGGAGACCGTGTGTTTGAGCATGCCTTCAGTGTTCAGCAGTTGTTTATGGCTGTGCTTTGTCTTTCACTTTCTGCATGCACAGAGCTCAAGATCCACTAGAAGTGAAAGATTAGTACCTTCTTAGGTCTTTTTCTGCACATATAGATGGCCTTGTGCATGTGCGTGAACTTCTAGAAGCCCAAAAGTATGTTGGAGATTTTCAGAGCTTGCTATGAATGCTTGATTCCCCACATTTTACTCTCATTTTCTCATCAGCAGCTTGTTAGCTTCAACTAGTTGCTGCCAATAATAAACAGTTACGACTAGTTGTTTCCAACAGCCCTAAGGATGGAGCTACTCTGATCACATAGATAGAATTGAGTCAAGATAAACAAAGCCTTGAGGATGGACCTTCCAGGGAGCTGTCAAGCAAGCTAAGTGACGACAGTTCTCTGGAGGTGGAGCTGCTGTCCATTCCCATTTTTTGTCATCCAGTGTCTGCTGGGCAGTTTATTTTCATGCCTACCGTACTTAATAAGGCCGTTGGTTTTCAAGGCTGCTGTGGAGCTAGGTAGGAATAGGGTAAACTTTAAAAGCTGCAAAGTTTGTTGATTCTACAGTATTTAACCATTTTTCTTGAATAAACATCTCTCATACTGTTATAAGCCTTTGATTAGTTCAGAGTTCTAAACACGTTTATTTTTACAATATTTGCCAGTGTTTATGTTACTTTTATGGAGGGAGAAGTTTTTCAGAGATCTTTTCTGACCATAATTACTCTTAGGGAGAGGTATATCACCATCAAAGCCAGTTTTGCAGACATCTAGTTACCTATGTGTGATGTCCTCCTTGTGGCGTGGAGATTGGTAAGTAGAATGGGATAAGCTGATCCAAAATGATTATCCAATTAATGAAGACCTAAGAAAATTATCAGAAGGCAGATATAAGGCCCAAGTCCAAAGACTCAAAGTAAGTCACAGATTGAGTGGACATGGAGAATGCCCTGATAGATCTCTCCTATCCCTGCTCCCTGTCCACCCTTCCTACTCCCAGTTCCCCCTGCACACATCCATGGAAAATTATGCAGTGGTACTGGTGCACAGGAAGCATTAGAATGAGGGAAAGGTAACTAAGATGCTATTGCATTATGGGAGCGAAGTTGTCTTATAGTGACCTGTTGTCAAAGCATTGCCATATGTTAGCTCATATAACCTTATTACTGGATATGATATGAACAAGAAATTCCATTTCATAATAGAGAAAAATTAGACTCCATGTCATAGGACTAACAACAGGTAGAGCTGCTCGTATCTCTTTTGTTGCTTGTTAAGGACTCTTAGTACTACTAGGATATAACATTTTATTCAAAGGGTTAGTAGAGCCACTTTTGAGGTGCTTTCTAGAGGAAAAATCACCAGGTTATGTGTGTTAGATTTTATGAGATTAAAAGAGAAGAGATGCCCAAGATTTGGAGGATAGAATTTTAATATATTGCAACAACCCAAAAAAACCTGTGCTCTTCCAGTGTGCAGAAATTAAGATCATGTTGCTGTCAATTCAATGAAAGAATCAGAAATAATTACTGAAGATTCAAGCAATATATATATATATATATATATATATATATACACACACATGTATTAGTAGCTGTATTATATATAGGTAGTATATATATATACACACACTATATATGTGTGCTTCTCCACCAGGTGTCAGCAGTACTTTAAACAATAGCAATTATAGGGATTATTCAGAAGTGGATGTCTAAATTTAACTATTACATATCGGGAGCATATTTTGTTCCTTTGTCCCTAACCATCAGATTGTACTTAAGTATACTAAAAAATGTCACATGTTATTGTGAGCTGTATTTAGTATTTTACCATCTACATTATTATGATCTTGCAGCCTACTATAGAATTACTTAGCTGTAATACTGAAGGAAAGATTTTCACTTCTGAGAAGACTCAAAAGTATTTTGAAGAAACTAGATCGGTAGGGGGCAGCACATTCTCACAGTGTTTAAAATGTGGTCATTTGAATGACCAGAAACAGATTATAAAGACAGTGTGGTACATGGGTTTTCAAGCTTTTCAAACATTTAACACACTTATTTCAAATGAAATATTACTTATAACCCAAATATATAGAGCTGATGAACGTGATATCTTACTAACAAATCTTACTTTATAATAATTACTTGTACTATCAAACACTGAAAATAATGGGGTTGTTTTGATAAATAAAAAATTTAGCCAGGCATAGTGGTACACGCCTGTAATCCCAGCACTTAGAGGCTGAGGCAGGAGAATCACTGTGAGTTCAAGGCCAGCCAGCGGTATGTGGTGAGTTCAAGGCCAGCATAAACTACATAGCAAGACCTTGTCTCAAAGAAAAAAATTAGAATAGAATTTCCTAGAGGGTACTGTTACTGTCTTCCTTTCACAGATGAAGAAATTGAATCCCAAAGAAATGTTCAAATGTGCTCCCAGTCACACAGGTGGCAAGGTCTCCAAGCTTGCTGTCACTTGTCTTAGTACAAAGCATAAGTACCTACAGTAATATAATTGCAAATAGTATGCTTTAGCCCTGCTGCAGTTCGGAAACTCAGTCTGTCGATTTCTTTTCTTTCAATTGCACGATGTAGAGGAGTTTTTCACTCATGGCGATAAGGAATTACAGTTGGCATTTTGTTTTTAATAGCTTGCTCTTCAATCTCCAGATACTTCTCAGTTAAAAAGAGATGGTGGATCAAGATGTGGCATGTATATGTATCAAATCCCAAGTTCAGTGTAAGGACTATGTATTGCAAACATGTACTGATGAAAAATAAAACTGCATTCCATCAGAAGTGTTTTAAAAGAGAGAGGGCAGAAGAATCTTTAGTCCAAGATGCAAAGAGTAATACATTAGATCTATAATACAAAGAAATGCATTAGTGTTCTGTGTTTAAAAGTTCTCTGAGTACTAACACGGTACTCACAGTTATTCTACCTTCTTTTAGTCAAACTAAAGTATGGAGATGCTAAATACCTTGCCAAGGTTCACTTTCCTGTAACTAACTGACAACGCCTCCAAAGTTTGCTTTTCTGGGTGTTTTTTTTTTGTTTTTTTTTGTTTTTTTTTGTTTTGTGCTGGGGATCGAACTCAAGGCCTTGTGCTTGCAAGGCAAGCACTCTAATCACTGCACTAAATCCCCAGCCCAGCCTCTCTCTTTTATTACCCACTTCATGTACTTGTATTGCTTTATTTTAGTTTTTAAGTAGTTCATATTATGCATTTACAGTGAAATCCAATAGACTCCACTACCCACAATTGGAAAACAAGTAGTGTACGGGTAGAGTTTATTCCAAAATGTAGGCAACGTTTGGGAATATACATCCCTCAGATGTATACATGTGTTCATTTCTGGGGCACAGGGTTTTACTATCTCAACAACTCAACATGTGTCCCCACTGACTGTGACATCTCAGAGAGAAAATATGTGCCATTGTCACAAGGCTGATAGACCAGGAAAAGTTAGACAAGTCACCTGTAGGTTACAAAAATCTTACATGATTGTTCCCACTGTCGCCTGTGTCTAGATCTCTAGGACTGAGGATAATAAAAGTTAGTTTAAAATCTGTGTCTTACTACATGGTAAAAATGTATAATTTTTTTCTGAAGATATACAGTGTACACAAAGACTACTAATATAGTACGTGGTATGTGAGAAGGTGAAAAGTACTATGAGGAGAAAAGAAACAGGGTGAGCAGGGTCACAGGTGCTAGTGGGGAAGGAGATATCATTTTGAAGAAGAAGGAGGGGAAGGCTCCCTGGGAACGAGGCAGCTGGAAAAGTCTTGGAATAGGCAGAGGAGTTGGCCTCAAGCTGCCTGGCGAGGTGGAGCAGCCCACCCAGAGCCGTGCGTGTGTTGCACTCAAGGACTGGCAAGGATGGGCGCTGAGCTGGAAGCCCAGGACCGAGGAGTAGAGTGGTGGGAGGCACAGTGCGGGAGGCAGCTCCCCACCTGACCCGCTGACATCTGTGCCCAACTCAGAAACCTGAATGAAACAACTCAGGATCAGAGAATAAGACACAATGGGAATTCAAAACATTTACAGTGAGATATGAAAACACTGTCAAGTTTGTGGGGTCCATTTCTAATAGTATTATAAGCATGACTTGTGTCCTTAAATATATTTGTAAGAAGATAAGAAAGAGCGCAAAGTGATTACCTAACATACTTTGACTCAAGAAATTAGAAAAGAGGAAACAGTAGAAATTAAAGAAAAATCATAAAGAGATTTAACAAAAACAAATCTCATTCTTGGAAACTAGTAATAAAATAGATTATTTTAGTTACCGCCCTCTAGTTTTATTTGAAATAAGTAGAACTGATGGGGAGAAGGACTTGATGCTGTAGTAGAATCAGGAAAAAACACTTCTGTTTTTAGGTTTTTATGTAAATCATATAAACACCTTAAAATTCAACATGCTGATTGAAATACAAATGTTAATATGTGATTAGAACCTAGGAAATATTTATGAAAACAGTTTTGTTTTAAAATGAAGAATATGAATCTTGTACAGTTAATTTCCTCTCCGAGCAGTTGGAACTTTCTTATATTATTTCATGTGTATTGAAGAACATTCTCGTGCTATGCTTTATGTAAAGTTATTATGAAAATTTTATTGTCTTTATTTTTATCAAAGATTTCCCATAGTTTGAAGCGTTTGAAGCAGTGAAACATAAAAATGAAAAAACTAAAATAGATAAACCTCTGGGACTATTGATCAAGAAAGAATGCATTAAATAAAAAGGAGATATGATCATCAACTCAAAGGAAATTTCAAAATCATAAGAGAATAAATTTAAAAACTCAGAAAATAAATTTTCAATCTTAGATGAAATGAGCAATTATCTTGAAAAATACAAATTTCTAAAAGTGATTTCAGAATAGTAGGCTTATTATCATTAAATAAATGTCAATCAATAGTCAAAAAATCCCTTAAAAAAGAAAGTAAAAAAGCAGAGTTAAGTTTCAGAGGTAAGTTTTTCCCAACTTCAGTAAACCAGTAACTCCTGTACTGTATAAACTGTTTCCGAGAATGAAGAGGAAGATATCGAGCTTCTCCTCTAGGGTTGTGTAAGATAGTTGACACCAGCGAGAAAACAGTAACATTAGCCAGTTCCATTTGTAAACATATATGCAGAAACCCCAAATTAAACATTTTAAAATAGAATTCAGCAAAAATATATACATAAACCACATGCTGTAAATATAATCCTCTAAGTATTCTAAGAGAACATGAGAAAAAACACTCTATAAACTGATCTCATCAGCATATCTGCAGAACTGTCAAAATTGAATACACATGTTCGTATTGAATGCAGCAAAAACGTGTACATGTACATGTATGTATATGTATGTATCTGTACATGTATGTACACGCCTACATAAAAATTCTGATCACAGTAGGAGCTTTTCATGACCACTTCTGCATGATGCTGTAGTCAAATGCTGGTGATGTGAAATATGTTGTTTTTGTTTTATAACTAACTTTTCTTTTAAACCTTTTTATCAGATATGCTAATTTTTCAGTGTTAATGTATGGGGCTTATGGAAGGACAAGTGATTCTACTTCCGTTATTAACTCTCCCTTGCACACCCCGAATGTCTGAGTGGGGCAGTCCCTTTAACCGAGTCACCTTTTCCTCCTCCGTGGCTCCCGCAAGGCCAAGGATTACCCAGCAAGGGCAACACAGCAGTGTCACCAGCTGCACAGCAGCATGCAGAAAAGCAGGGACAGACACCTCTTTTTTCTGCCTAGCATCTGTAGCTTTTTCTTGTGGCCTCAGTACCCAGGTTTCACTCGAGAGACCAGCGAGGCCCTGTACCTCTGATGCAGCCGACTGTATAGGTCCATTTTTGTTAAGTCGGAATCCTCAAGGCAGCCTGAAGAAGAGGCTTGTTTAAGCCCCCAGTGTGGGAGGCCAGCGGTCCAAACAGCATGGCCCAGGTGGCTGCAACCATGGCAGAGGTGTGCGTGTATCTCTGTGCTTGTGGGCTTTCTCTGTCCCCGTAAAGCCACCAGGACTCAATCATGGGAGCTCCACGCCAGGGACCTTATCCGGCCACGTTCCCAAAGGCCTCCCTCTAAACCCCAAAGATCGGATTGAGTTAACACCCTATTAACCATGACTCTGGGGATTAAACTCCTGCATGACTTACAGGGCATAAACCACAGCACCAACTTTATCCCAGAGCCCTGGAGTTACATCTCAGTGGCCCTAACCAGTCAGTTCTAGGGCTCAGGTTTGAGCACTCGCTCAGGGGACTGTCTTTTTTTCTCACCATCCTCAGAGCAGCTGGGAACTGTCCAGCAACTGAGAGGGAAGACTCTGCCTGGTAGTGAAGACAGATTTGGGGAACAAACCTGAGGAATGGAAAAAGAGGAAATGATTCCTAGTGACACAGGTTGAGACATCACTCCGTACATTGTTGTGTGGTATAAGCCTACGCTCCCTTGTGCTGCTTAAGTCACTTAAAGCTGGATATTCTGCCACTTGTATCCTAAAGTATGCATTAAAGCTTATTGTTTAGACTAGTGTCCAACACCTCTCTGAAGTGTAATCCATCCACACACTGCTGTCTGCAGCAACTACCACTCATCCAGACCTCCTTGGTGTTCCTACAGTCCCTGCCAATTACAGACTGGCCCCCCTTCTCCCCGGATCTGCGGGGCAAAGGGGCAGGATTGGGAGCAGTGTGCTGTTCTGCCCCCCATCACCTCTGGTTGTCTCCTCTCTCAGTTCCCTGGGGCTAGGAGAGCCCCTCCCCTGGAAGAGGCACCCGGCCAGAGATGACACTCACCATTAGTAGCAGCTCTGACCCTGCGGGAGGGGACTTCCTTGACCCTTTGCCACCTGTTTGTGTGGTGATTCTGTCCTGCTTTTGTTGTGCCCGTGGTCTCCTGGTATGGCCTCAGCTCTACCATCACGGAGCTCTGCTCGACAGCACTTTGTCTAAGGCAGAAATTCAGAAGGAACTCTTAGAGAAGAGTATTTACTGTTATTTAAATGCTACTGCAGTATATTTCAGCAAGACTTACTAAAATAGGAAGTGATCACCAGGGATCCTCATGTGTCTGCTTTCTTCTTGGGCTTGACACAGCCAGTGGAGCAAGCAGGGCCTTTCCCAGCACTTTCTTTGTTGCTCCAAGGTGGCGCTGTGGCCTCTGTGCTGATTGGCAGCTGTTAGGGTCACATCCAATTGGCGTGAAAAATACTGCGCTATGAAAAATGTGTTTTGCGGTGTTCCCACAGATACTGCTGGTGTAACAGCCTAATGTAACAGCGCAGCAAATGTGCTCAGGCGTGTTTTTGACACTGTTTTCGTAAGTGATGATATATCCTAATTGAAACTTACTAAAATTATGTTTTTTTCTTCCAACTGTCATGAAAACATATCAAACTGTGTGTTCCGTGCACCACTGATTTAGGAATATAAGATGTATAGTCCTTTTGGTTTTCAACTCTGTGATTCAAAGTTAGCTTTGAAAACAGGAGAGTTTATCCTTCTAAAGATTAGCCCAGTGCATTCTCCTTCCATAGCCAATAGTAGAATTAAACTTACAAATGTATGTAAAACTTTTTTAAATGTTTAAATCATATTGTTGTAGGGAATGGTGTTATAGCACACACACACACACACACACACACACACACACACACTTTTTTTTCTTTTAAAGTCAGAGTAAGTACCTTCAGAAATCTTCAAAGAAAATCCTACATTTTATTTTGCTGTGTATATGATATTGTAGCATATACTGTCATTATTTTCTTTAACCTTTTTTCTTACGCAACCCAACATATATCAGAAAAATGTAAAAAACAGAAATGGCACTATCCATTTATAGAGGAACTAACATAAAGATCAAGAAATAAAAATAAATTAAGTAAGTTCACCCCAGGACCTCCACTATGGCCTTCTCAATCTCTGTTCTTTCTCTCCCCACCCCTCGAGTTAATAACAGTTTTTAAACCTTCAGATCAATCATTTTCTAGCTTCTCTCATTATCTCACCACCTGTCCCTGCTGCTGGGACACTGCAGTTTAGTGCCTAGCTGTTTTTGTTGTGGTTTTGGTTTCGGTTTTGGAATTTATGGAAATGGAATTTTGCTGCTAAGTATCCTTTAGGGTCCAACATGTCCCACTCAGTTACATTTGCAAATGTTACAGTGGTTTTCATCTCCACATAATACAGCATCATGTGAACCTCCACAAATTATCCACTCTGCTCTTTGGATCCTGTGTGAGTGATACTGGTCTGGAGACTCTTTTGTGTCTCCCGATGAGCACTGCACACATTTCTTATGGGTGTGCACGTGGGAGTGAGTGGAATTGCCAGACCACAGGGTGTATTTTTCACATTGTAAAAGTAGAATCCTTTACACTCCACGGGAGGGGTATGATCATTCCTGTATTGTCCTCCCCATACTTAGCCCATCTGCTTGTTGTGTTACCTCCTGGTTTTAATTTCCGCTTCCCTGATTACTAATGAAGTTAAGCAAATGCAGAGAAGCATGTTGAGATTCTTATCGGAATTGCATTTAATCTATAGATCAATATGGAGAAATGTTAACAAAACACTGAGCCTTCTAATATGTTAACATAGTTCATCTAATTGTACTATTCAAGTTCTCTTCGTAATGTTCATTGTTTTGTGTATAGAGGTCTGACATGTTATTTGTCATATTCATCCCTAGGTAGTTTATATTTTCAAGTTATAATTGCTAGTTTTAATAAATTTTATTTTCAGATTTGTTGCTGATATGTAGCAAAATACAGACTTTTATATGTTACCTTTGTGTTCAACTGTAATTTTGTAGCTTTGTTTAGATTTCCTCTGCATGTACTTATGTAAGCTAGACATAAGCATAGTTTTCTCTGTTCCTCTTCCAAATTATGATACTTTTGTATTTTTTATTAGTACATGTTTCAAGGGTAGAATGTTTACATTCCTTGTGGGGAATTGGTACATGTACATATCTTACATGTACATATCAACACATCTTAATTCCCTTTTTTAAATTGCTTTTCCCTCTCTTCCTCACTCCATTCCCTCCCCCTTCCATTTCCTGATCCCCTTTCCATTTGAGAAAGATCCATCTCCCTACTTCCTATTATCTATATTTTATTTTGTTCTTTATTTATAATTTGAGTTTCTCGCTTAAGAGAAACCATGTAATATTTAAGATTGTGTGTCTGATTTATTTCACCTAATGTTAAGTTCTCAAGGTGCACCCATTTTCCTAAAAATGACTAAAGTTTATTTATGGCTGAGTAGTACTTCATTGTATGTAAGTACCACATTTTCTTTACCCTTTTGTCTGTTAATGGACACACAGGCTACTTCCAAGATTTTGCTGTTATGAATTGTGTTGCTATAAATATGGGTATACATGTATCATCGTAATATGATGTCTTTAACTCTTTTGGGAAGATATCTAGAATAGGACTAGCTGGGTCAAATGAAATATCTATTTTTAGTCTTTTGAGGAATTTCCATACTGATTTCTATAGTGCTTATACTAGTTTACATTCCTACTAACAGTGTAGAAGTTCTTTTTCCCCCCACAGCCTTGCTAACATTTGTTATTATTTGCTATCTTGATGATATCTGTTCTTTCTGGGGTAAGATGGAATCTCAGTGTTGTTTTTATTTACATTTCTCTAATGGCCAGCAATGTTGAGCATTTCTTCATGTATTGATTGACTATTTGTACTTTCTCTTCTGAGAAGTGTCTCTTCATTTCACTTGTCCATTTTTTGATTGGGTCTTTTATTTTGGGGGTTTAATTTTTTTGAGTTCTTTATATATTCTAGATATTAGTCCTCTGTCTTAGGAATAGCTGGCAAAATTTTTCCCCATTCTGTAGGTTGTCTTCATTCTGTTGGTTGTTTCTTTTGTTGTGCAGAATCTTTTAATTTGATATGATCCCATTTGTTGATTCTTGGAGCTGTGTCCTGTGCAACCAGTATTCTGTTCACAAAATCTTTGCCTACATCTGTGACCTCAGGAGTTTACCTGTTTTATTTTCAGCAGGTTTTTAAAATTTCATTTTATTGCCTTTAGTAAGACTAGGGCATTCACCAGTTGGGATTTCCACTACGGGGTAGCTAGCAGTTATAATAGTTGTCTTTTAATGGAGAAATATTAAAATTTTTTTTGTTGAGTATGGTGTTGCATGGTTGCTGGATTTAGTGTGCTAAGACTTGATTTCAGGTTTTTGAATTGCAGTTTATGGATGAGAAAATCCTGTAGTTTTCTTTTTTTATAATGTCCAGTTAAACTTTGGGTTTAAGATTTTGTTAGATTCCTAAAGGAAATTGAGGAGTGTTTCCTCTTTACTATCTAGAGGAATTTGTGAAAGAGTAGTGAATTTAGTTAGAATTCACTAGTGAAGTCATGTGGGGTAACATTTTTTATTTTTGTTTTGTGTGTTTATTTTGGGGAAGAGTTCTAATTACAAGCTTAGTTCCTTCAGTAAGATTTATCAGATATTCTGTTTCTTCTGATGTCCCTTTTGTTTGTTATAGTTTTCTGGGAATATGTCCTTCTCATCCAAATTTCAGATTTATCGGAAGAAAGTCATTCATACTAACCTCTTATCCTTTCATCATCTGTAGATTATGTGGTGATTTCTCAGTTTTCATTCCTGATTTTTGTTATTTGTGCCTCCTCTTCTCCCCCTGCCCCTCTTTCTTTCTGAATAAGACTCTTTGGATATTTATCCATTTTATTAGTCTTTCCAAATATTTTTGTTATCAATTGGTTACCCCTGGGTTACTTTAGAAGTCTATTCTTTTTCTTTTTAGAAGTCTATTCTTAATATTCACATATATAGGGATTTTATTGTTCTCTGGAAAATAGTTTGGATTTCTAGTTAACAAAAAAGATATTGTGAATCATTATAATCTTTTGAAATTGTTATTTTGTTTATTTTCTTGTGTGTTTGGGAAATTGTATGTTCAACCTGTAGTTGTTGGTTACAGTGTTCTGCATGCCATCATTAAGTCAGTTTACTTATTGTGATATTTAGATCTACATCCTTACTCTATTTGTCTGATTATTGGTCAGTTACTGAGAGAAGTGTGCTAATGCCCCTGCTGATTATGGTTTTCTTTATTTCTCTTTGTAGTTATAGCAATTTTTGCTTTCTGTGTTTTGAGCCCACGTTATTAAATGCATGTAAATTTGGAATTATTTTACTTTCCTAGTACAACAAATGCTTTATCATTATTGAGTGTGTCTCTAGTAATGGCCATTGCCCTAAAGCCAACCATGACTGATCCTAGCGTAGCTATATCACTCTTCTTGTGATTGTTGTATGCATGGTAAGTTCTATCATCCTGAATTTTCTACATTTCTGCATTTTAGACGTTGGTTTATAGACAATAGTTTGTTTTGTTCACTTGCTCAGAGTGTACCCATCTTGGTTTTTAAGGCACAGCTAAGACATGTTATGTAATTGAATCTTAATTGGTATCAGTTGTTTTAATTGATAACTCTTTAGAGAACAACTTTTCACATACAGAAAGTAGTTCATTAGTATCTATAAGTTTAAGAAATTTGTCTTCTCTGGTTTGTGTATAAATACGCAGGAAATTATTGAAGCTTTATTGTGTCCTGTTACTTCTCTGGCTCCTGTTCTGTGGAGAGAGATCCAGGGACTAATGTACCTGAGGACGGTGTTTCTTACCCGGTGTTTGGAGACACCAGTTCGCAGGTCATCGGCATCGTGACTCGCCTGCCTGACTCCGAAGAACACAGGTTTAGCGAAGTAGTTCTTAGTATGTCTCTTTTTGCACAATAGCATGAAAATCCCACCTTTGGTTTGCAGGGCTGTGACTCCCAAGTGAGTGTGTCAGAAATGTCCTGCAGTGAGAGCGCGTCCTCGTGTCAGTCTCTGGAACACGGCTCCGTCCCGGAGATTCTCATCGGCCTGCTTTACAACGCCACCACAGGACGGTTGTCGGCAGAAGTGATAAAAGGCAGCCACTTCAAAAACCTGGCAGCAAACAGACCACCCAGTGAGTGAGAACACTTCTTTAATTCTAATGCTTTCTGTACTTACAGGACTCTGCATTAGGGGCTTCAGTCCTATCATTGTAATTTTAAGCAATCAAACTCAGATGGTGAGTCATCAGCTAATCTGTTTCATGTTTTCTATTCCCAGTTGCTTGGGAAGTAGAAAAATTTGAAATTCAAAATATTAATTGTATGGTGACAGGAATTTTAATTTTTCATAGTGTTTGCAGAATAAATTAGCCCTGTCATTGCCATTATCTTCTAATGCCAGAAAAAGTTATGGGTTTTTTTTATAAGTAAATAATATTCACAGATATGAACAGAAATCTATGTAGCTATTATTGTTAGCTGAAGATTAATGTTGTTTTCTGTCTGCATGCAGTACTATGAACTAATGTATTTACTTTTATTTTTCCTTTAACAATTTAAGAAGAAACTGTTTCTTCACTTTTTTTCTCCTTTAGAATTGTAGGGGCTTGGGGTTGAGCTCAGTGGTGGAGCACGTGCTTAGCGTGCCTGAGGCCCGGGTTTGACCCCTGCACTACCAAAGATAAACATTTAAAAAAATAAGTTCATAAATTAGTACTGCCAGCAGCATCTCTTCATGGTATGAAGGAAAAAGCGCTTAAGGCGCAGTTTGGTAGTTACCCCGCGGGCTGAGGGTAGAGCCCTGCGGCATGCTTGCCCCACTCCCTCCTTGGCGCCCTGGTTCAGGATGGTAGAGTCAGTCCTTGGAGTAGAGAAATTGACCCCAGCGTAGCTCTAAAACTGTTTGTTGATATCGGTGAGCTATAAACCGGGAAGACAGCTACAGCTCTATGCCTCTGTGAAATTGAAATTGTTGATGCTCTGACCTAAAAATGTGAAAGGAAACCTTGAATAATAACACTACCTTACAGACTTCCCACACACTTACTCACTGCACTCTTACTCCAGGAATCCAGCAGCTACTAAAGGCAGAGAAACTTTGTCTACCCTTCAATTAAATGAACTTTGCTTCTAAGTGTCATACAAATTTATTATGCAGTGGTGTGAAAAGTCCTAAAAATATGTTCGGTTTGTACCAAGTAATGTCGGAAAGTTTGCTTCTTGTATATGTCATAGAATACATCTATCCCCGAATTAAAAGTCGGAAGGCTAAAGTCTGTTCATGTTTCTAGTCTTAGACAAACAATCTAAGTCTGTTCTTTATTGGTAAAGTTGAGGTTGCGTCTTGCCCAGGGTAGTTGTGAGACTCAGCTCCAACAACGATGTGCAGCAGACTGATGGAATTATTATTGTGTACTCTTTCATTTCAAAAGAGAAATGTAGTGAGGGGAAGGAAGCCATTCCTAGAATAAACAGACGAGAAAGTGTGACTTGGTTATCCTCATTCACATGTGCTGAGAATGGCCTGAGAGATAACTTTTGGGAGAAAGATTTGCAAATCAAAGGTGACCATGCAGCATGAGTGGCCCGTGGCCAGAGACGCTGGATGCAAAGATGTTGAGCACTGCACCAGATAAAACCTCACTTGTGACTCCTGCTTTAGCTAATGGTTTAGTAACTTTTTTTGACAAGCACTTCATTGGTGATGTTAAAGAGTAGCAAAATGAAATGATACTCTGATAGAAATAGAGAAACAGGAATCAGAACTGAAAAGGAACAAGGAGCAAGGTTGGGCAGTAAGCGATTTAGGAAAGATTATCATCCAAGCATAGAGTCAGTCTTTCCTGTGAGAGTGGGTGACAGCGATTGCCATTATTTTAGAATTAGATCTTCAGTATAAGGTTGATTGATAATGTTAGCGGGAAAATAACTAGTAAATAAATATGTCAATTTTTTAAAAGATTATATGAAAGGATATTTATGTAGTAAAATGCAAGACAATTGCATTAGTTGGTTCTACACTGTGTGTATAAGATTATAGCCCTTCATATATATCTAGGTTTAAACTTTGAATATGTTATAGATGGAATAATGTCACTTTTATCTGAAGAAATGATAGCAATATTCAAGAGCAAAAATTATGATAGTTGTATTTTATTCTGTGTAACTTAATTTCATATTACATTGGGAGTAATAAAATTACTTGAAATATTAAATATTGCATGAATGAACTTAAAATTTTATATAAAAATAATGATGATCCTGTAATGACTTTTAGTGAGTCTTTTATATCAGATAACTTCCATGATTCTATGTTCAATGTGCTTTAGACCAAGAGGGTATCATTACAAAGACGTCCCCCTTTAAAGCAGTATAATTTTTAAGATTACACAATGACTTAAATTTTTTCATTCCATGAAATTTACCCAATAAACCTTTGTTCAACCCTCTACCTCAATTAAAATGCTAAAGCTCTGTGTTTTTCCACTCCAGTGAACAGTGTTTCCTCTTTAATTCTGACCTTTGACCCTCTTTCACCCAACGATTGACATCTGGTCATTATTTCTTTTACTGCTTTCCACCCCCTGTTGTCAGATGGACTGTTCTGTTGTCTAAAACACTTGATAGGTGGACAGGTTTATATAATCCGAGGTGAGTTCCTGTAGAGGCTAATTGGATGTTGTCTTTTCATGCAAAAACAAAATACCCTAAAATTTGCCAGCAGTGAAGCTGTCCACCATGTTGGTTTCCGAAAAAATGCACATTTATTATCTGTGGTACTTTAAATAAAACTAACTGAGAATTTATCTCTGATTATGGATGATGGTATTCTGAGTAACTATAAAACTTTTTGAAATAAAAGTTTTTATTTTTCCATTTACATTTTGATTTATGCAACAGAAATATTTTGTGAGAAACATGGCAATTGTCTTTATAATTAATTGAACTCTTGATATGAAGTACACATGATGGATCACCATGCTGAAGGTCATTTGCATGAGTCTGTGTAAGAACTCGAAAGCACAATCTTGTAAACAGGATTTATCTCCCATAATATAATCAGGCAATGAAATGTTATGTTTCGCTTTGTACACTAAACATCACATCAGTTTCTTTTATAATTCATAAAATAGTTAAGATATCATACCTAAAAATTCACATTAAATTGTGCCTAAGAGAAACCCTATCGTGTTTATTTGAACTACCCCAAAAAGCACATTAAATGTATTCTTGCATGAAACCAGGAGAGTTTTACTTGGTTTGCTAAACTTTGAACCCTTAATACATTTGGCTTCATTTTAGCCCTTAAATGTTTTAAAAATATATTTAAAAACCACATCCATGCAGAGATTTGTTTGACATTTCATCCTAAGCTGTTTTGATGTCATCTTCGCATCCTTGTCTCTCTTTTCTCCTCTTTGCCATTCGCCTTCATTTCTATTTGTTTGTTTATTCTTATTCTCTGAAAACACAGTGGAATGCTTTCCCGTGTTGTGGCTAACTGAGCTTGCTAAGTGTCTATTAATGCTATGATGTCCTGCTGGTGGAGCTAAATGGGGATGGCGATGGCAGGGGAGGTTGTGGGAGGGCAGGGTGGGTGGAGGGTGGAGGAAGGATTATGAGGTATACCTTTAAATTCTGTCATGTAGAAATAGTGAGGGTAAGATATTATTACTCCCAAAATATTTTTGGCCTACTTAGCATTCTCTGTACTTGTCACATTTTATACGCATGTATATCAGAATGGAATTGGTTAAATTTCCATTAAACATGGTATACACCATATCCTTATAGTACAAATACTTAATATTTTTAGCACTTACTGTAAGAAAATTGTTTTGAGTTTGTTTCAAATCATATTTGCGGTATATTGGTTTTTTTTCCCCCCTTTAGATACGTATGTTAAATTAACTCTACTGAATTCCATGGGTCAAGAGATGTCCAAATGCAAGACATCCATCCGCAGAGGGCAGCCAAATCCAGTGTACAAGGAAACTTTCGTGTTCCAAGTGGCCCTTTTTCAGCTGTCTGATGTGACACTTATCCTGTCTGTGTATAACAAGCGCAGCATGAAGAGGAAAGAGATGATAGGCTGGATTTCTCTAGGTCTGAACAGCTCTGGGGAGGAGGAACTCAGTCACTGGGCTGAAATGAAAGAGTCGAAAGGACAGCAGGTCTGCAGATGGCACGCATTACTGGAGTCGTGATGGCCGGGCCAGAAAGCTGGTGTACCCCCAGGGAGCACGCACAGCGGTTATAGCACTGCTGTGTCCACCTGGTCACAGCTAGAGGAGCTTGTTCTTTGAAGAATCACATCCAGCATTCTACCAAATGCTTGAAATGCCATGCAAAGAGCATCTGCTACTGACAGGAACGAACTGCATGGGTGCGGTGAAGCTGATCTGACAAACTGAGAAATGTGCACTATTGTTGTTAAACTAACAGTCCGCCAGAGATTTAATAACACACTTTTGATTTGAAGTTACTTTTACTTTAGCAAAAAAGCCAGCAGTTTCATGGAGCAGTATGTGATTTTAAAGATCAGAATTTTAGTTAGAACACTATGTTAGTATCACCCTTCATAGTATCCATAAAACATATTTTGACTGGCCAGTCCCTGGTGTTTATAATGGAAAGGAGATCGCCATGCTATCCAGTGGTGAGAGTTTCAATCACCTTGAAAACTGTGTTCATTTCTGATAAATTATTTCTGTGCCCTTAGTTTCCTTGTGCCTCAGTTCTTTTCTTTAGCACTAAATCTAAATGGAAGTAAGAAAATGCTTTCATAAAGGAATTTTTAAGATTTTTTTGTAAAAGTTTATTTCTTCATTTGCCTCTGCTTTTCTCCAAAGAGACCAAGTCAAGTCCTGGTCCCTGCAAGCCTCTTAGGCAGGTTATACTGTAGAGCCCTGTAACTTTCTGTCAAAAGCATTTCCCTCTTCTCGTATTCCAGTGTAGGAAGCCAGTAGAGCAGCACTTTGATTTAGAGTATCTTCCATGATTGACTCTTTACAATTGTAGTAATGTGGAGAAAAATTTTTAACAAAGTGGAAAATACAGTAGATAAATTCTTGAAAATTGAAAACAATTCAAATTAAAGAAAACTATCTGGTCTGTGTTTTTAGTAACCAATACTGCATAATCAAAATAAGAAGCTCTTCTTTCTCTAAATCTTCACTAAATTGAAGAATTTATATTGTGATATTAAGATTATCCACTCTCAGTTTGATTCAGAAAATCAAGTTAGAAAGTTACAAGATTCTTTAATGAAGTTTCTAGCAACTTGTGACTAGATTTTGTGAAATTTCTGGATAACATTCTGTAACGTGATGTCATCCTGTGCCTTTCATGTATGTAAAATTTGCTCATACAGCTTGGAGGTTGTATTTGCAAAATTAGGCCTTCAATTTTTATAAACGTAAAGATTCCTCAGAACAGTGTCACAAGACCTTTAGTTCCTCTGAAGCATGCAATTGTATAATGTACTAAGTTTTTTTAATGGCAAGTCACTTTCGTTTGTTGTTTTTATATTTAGGAAATGATTAATCAGGAATATTATGTTATTTTTTTAATTTTGCTTTTTGCCGATTATAGTTTTATGCACATACTTTATTAAATAGAGTACATTTTATATGTATGAAAAACATCTTTTTTTCCTCATTTCTAGTTAAATGAGGCAAAAATGTACTACTTAACAATTACTGAAAAGTAGTATGTCATTGTTCCTAGTCCCAGTTAAGTACTATATATTATTGCAAGCTAGAACTTGTTATTATCACAATAACAAAACCATGCATAGACATTATTACTGCAGTTTGGCTGTACTGAAAGGCCTTAAAAGAATCCCAAAAGACCATTAACTACTGTATTTTTTAGTTTAACAAAAGGCAGCTCTGTGTTTTCATACATATGAGTTATAAGGAAAAAAATGCAGTGGGCACCATGAACCTTAAGAATGTATGCTACAGAGTTGCATTAAAAGGGGACATTCACCCTTCATTGTTACATCAATGAGATTTTTCTAGAATTTTTTTTATTAACGAGTTGGGTTAGAATTAGAACATGAATTGAACAGTGAAATACCTCACTTAAGTATTAAGAGGGGTTGTAGATTTTACTGGGAAATTGGATTTAGGCATTTCATGATACAGTTACCTTTCCTATCTTTGAAGCAATTGTCTGCATTGCTAACAACTGGTATCTTCCTAATAAAAAGAATCACCAGTCTTTTTTGTAGCTGTAACAAAGCTTAATCGAATACATTATTAAGACCACGTTGGTGCTTTCACTGTTAGTGAGAAAAAGACTTAACTGTTTTTTGTTAAATCTGTCTTTCTTTGGACTATGCCTAGAACTGAGTGTGTGATTTGCTATATCCTTAGCAGTTTACTGATATAATATAAAATCTTACATGGCCTATTAAAAAAAAAAAAACGACTTTTTAAAAAAATTTCAGGAAACACCCTCCTTCCACCCAACCCTGAAGTCCTCAAAGATTATAAATTCTGTGTGTGTGTGTGTGTCTGTTGTCACACTTGTACCTGCATTTCGCACACAGCATATGGATGTCCCTGTGTGTGATTATGGGTATGTAAAGGCTTTTTCAGATAACTGAGTAGAAAAACATTTGTCAAGTTTATGGATTATGTTTCTCTTATGATGCAGTTACTAGATATTATATTTGGTTTTGGGTGCTATTTGCTTTCGTTTTCCTCTATACACCGCAGAATATACGTCTTTTTTCTCCCCTGTGGGCTGACACAACGTAGAGGAATTACTCCCCCAAAATAGTCTTTTTTTAATTTTTAGAGAAAGATATAAATAGGGTTCAGGAGGCCCACTCTGCTCTCCTTAATCTAATGTATCAGACAGTGCTGATGTTTTTTGTGTGTTTGAATTCACATGAAAGATAATAGGTAAAACTTTGTATCTCAGTAATCCTGGCAAATAGGGCCTCTGGGCAGCTGGTGTTGCCTCTTAAACTTGAGAAGACAGCTCATCTTCTCACTGTTCTGCTAAAGGCCCCTAAGTTTTATAATTGAATGAGATCATCCAAATATGGCAGTCTGCTGGCATCAGGGCTCCCCGCCCTGGAATTACACCCTCCCAGATGAGCTGCAAACTGCATCTGTCCATTACTGACCAGGAAACAGTATTTCAAATCAGTAAAGAAGTTTTTAGTATAATGTCATCCTACTTTTCAGAAGTTTTCTTCTATAATCTTGACCTCAAGTAATTTGTTTGAAATCCATTTGCATATTATCTTACTATGCCTTCAGTGAATTCTCAGTAGTGTCCTGTCTGCGGACAAAAATAATAAATTGGACCACAACTTAAAAAAAAAAAGATAAGCCAATGAAGAAATAGCTAAACTACTCTGATTAACCTACACATTTTAACATCAGACTGGAAGGACAGCTCTAGCCAGCCTATGCAGATGCCTGGGGCTGTATAGTAAATCAGCTTTGCTTCCTGGATCAAGGGAATCCGGCACCGATAGGGGCAGGAGTAGAATGGAGGGTGTTCCCCAAATGAAGGTGGGTGGGGAGACCGCAGGATAGCACAGTAAAGTCGTTTCAAGTGAACCGAAACACAGGTAGGCTTTTCCAAATATACATCTTAGATGGCATAAGAACAGTAATTGCCAAAAAATTTTTAAGGTCCTTGTTCAGATATGAATGGAAATACAAATCCATTTGCATGAAATTACTGTTTGCCTACATAGACTAGACTATTTATAGGCAAATTCACATTAGTAGTGATTAATTCCAAGTTTCGTTTCTTGTTTGCTTTCCCATCTCTGGCCTAGTTCATCTGTGGCCTACACTAGAAGCCATCAGTATCATTATTATGAACCAAACTTATTTTTGAGTACAAGTTTAAGCAAGCTTCAAAGCATTTTCTAAACATCATCCATACCCTTCAAAATTACAACAGGAATGATGTAATAGGTATAATTTACTAAAAATCCAGAATGACAATTTATTGTTTCGATTCCCACAACTTTCCTATGAGATATTATCAGCATTTATCAATGAAGAAATCGGAGTAGGGAGGCCAAGCCGACTTCCCTTAGGTCACCCGCTAAGCAACTGACAGGCCTGGGAGGAGCGCCCAGCTGCGTGACTCTGAAACCCAGACTGCACATTTTACAGTTGCACGGAAAGGAGCAACATTTACTTTATCAGTAACTGAATGTCCGAGACAGAGAGGTGAGTTTTTTTTTTTTCTTCTCAGAACACAAATGGTACTTTTGTGTCACACTTTGTAATGATTTTTATTTTTAAGGATTTGGAGGTAATTCATCCTGTTGGGATATACTTATGTTCTGAAAGTATATTCATCAATTTGTTGTGCTTTTTGACCATTTTTTGGAACACAAGTTCTTTTAATTGTACCTCGCTCTTTCTGCCCTGCAAAGTGGGCAGCTGCCTTTCCTGGGCCACCACGCACCCTGTCTGTGCTGAGGAGAGAGACTCTAGCCTCCCTGTGTATTCAATCACAGCTCGCACTTCTCCTGTTAGGCTTCCCTAACTAAGGTTTGGCAGGAATTGCAGTCAGGTTTGTCACTCCTTCCCCTCGTGTAGTAGTAATGCCTCATGCTGTTATCTGTATGTGCCCCTCTCACAGTAAGCACACAGTATTGAACTGAACTAAATTCTTTATGGAAGAAAGCTGTAGGGCTCTTGTGTGAGTTCCATTGTGTATGACTCTTGTTTTATGCATGGATTTATTTTTCTTTCATCTAATACATATTTTCAGGAGCACTAACTATGCAGCATGTGTTGTTCTAGAGGCTGCAGATGCGGAGATGCTACATTGGACGAAGTCTTTGCCCTTGTGGGGCTTGTGATTTAAGGCAGAGAGGAGGCCCAGAGTGGTGTGGTTTCGCCCTAACATGTGGTGTTAAGATAGAAGTGTGCACAGAGCATTATCAGTTTAGTAGAGGAGTTCAGAAAAATCTTCCTGGACAAAATAACACCTGAGTCGGGACTTAACAAATGAATATGGGGTAGACGCCCATCGAACTCTAGCACAAAATACAAAAGAGCAGTTCCCAAAGAAAGGTAATTTTAGGAATTGTCTTGAGTGCCTAATTTATAATCCAGAACTCCACCTGCAAAGATTCTATTTGGTCTGGAAGGAAGCCCAGGAATCTAGATTTTGTTAAGCTCCCTGTCCAGGAAATCCTTACTGAGATGAACTGGTGTAGCTTAGTACATAGAATCATTGATAGTGTTGCTTTGAGGCCCACAGATTAAGCCTATTTATGTGTGATAGTGATAAAATGGTTAAGACTAAGCTTAGTGGAACCAATCATCTTCTTGTGCTTCTCTAAAAAGAAATTTAGTGAAAAAATTGAGATGCATTCCTGTCCATTTACATACAAGATAACTTTTTCAAAATGTTCCTTGGTATAATAAATATATTATGTTGCCTTTATGATTCCTGAACATTTCTCTCATTTATTCAAATATTTCCCACTGAATTGTCTTTACGATGGTAGAAACCAGGCCAAGAGTCTGCAGAGCTGTCTCTGCAGTGTTTCCTACACACATTCTAGGTGAGGTTAGCCTGACGTGCAAGCATACGTGCAGTGGCCGTGGTCGGGTGGCCATTCATCGTGTGGCACTCAGAGCCTTCTCGCCTCCGCTCTTCCTGCCAGGCTGTCTCCGTGTCTTGCGCCATCAGAGGCGCTTCGGCCTGGAGCGGTAGTTGCCTCACTTCTGCTCTGATCTCTGTGTGCTTGTTGCCTTGCTCTTCCTTAGGCTCCTTAATTTCAAATAGCAACTTGATACAGTAGCCTCACTTCCTCTAAAAATAAATGCTGTGTGTGGATAAGCACATCTGAGTTTCTACTTCCTCATCTTATGTGTAGCCATAGTTCCATCCCTGATGGAATATTTCGTGTTACATTTTGAAAGCCTTCTTTCCCCCTACAAAGATCTGTGATGAGCGTAGTAAAAGGGGTTATCTGTGTATTTGAGGTAATTCTGTTGTGGAATTAGGCTGCTTTGTGACTGCAATGAATTGGTGCTTGATCTCGTCATAGTTGGAGGTTAGATTAATATCTTAAAGTGATAGAGTTCGACAGGCTAGAATAATTGGTTAATAATAAAAATGGATGTTTTCTTTTCCTGTTTAGACTGATGTGCATCTTTTCTTAAACAGCGTTTGTTTCTTTCTTCCTCCCTGCTTTTCTCCTCTTACTCCTACCCATTCACACTGGACGCCAGAGTTGGCTCCTCGCAACTGAGTGGTACCTATAGAAAAGTGATACTTTGAGCCTTTTTCCTTAATCACACTGATTGGACAGTGAGGGGACTCAGAGACTACAGGGGTTCTATTTTGGGCAGTCTTTTTCAGATGAATACTGAGAAAATTTACAGTGTTCTGTCGTTATGTCCAATTTGTTGTATGAGGAGATATCAGAGTAGCTTTGGCACATAAATTGGCTTTCTGTATTAAGTATTGAAGTATATTTGAACAATTATTTGAAGCACAGCTAGAAATTAATGGTGATACTTCCAAAAGCATTTTGATATCATAAACATAAATTTAAGTTTACAAAGAGAAAAATTCCAGTAGTAACTTGCATTTAAAAATTACTCTGTCACAGTTTTGTGTAATTTTATTAAAATAATCTTTGCTTTTGTGATGAAAATAGTACAGTGGCAACGGTTTTGAGGAATCTTTAAAGCTGACATAAAAAGACAGCCAAATTTTGGCTAGATTTTGCTAGAATTTTGAAATAAGAAAGTATGTAAGTATTACTTTTAAGTTACATTAGTCTTGAAGAATAGTTATTATATGAATTTTAAGAGTCTTGAAAATGTTGGGATCTATTCTTTTTCTAAAACTCAAGCAGCTCATTACTGCTCAATACTCTTGCATTGTGCTTTATTTCTCAAAATAATGTACTTTTTATGGAAAAACTCAATTAATGGAATCTTTTATTCAGCATTTCCTCACTCTGTCTTCTCCCTCTGTCCCAATCTCCCTTGCATCTTCCCTTCCTTCCTTCTTCCCTTTTCCCCTCCTCCCCTCCCTTCTTTCCTTCCACCTTTCCTTCCTATTTCTTTCATTTTTCTGAGGCAAGAAGCTTCCTTAATAGTATAGTTTCTACAGAGCTTTCCTACTTATTTTTCTAATAATGGATATAACAGTGCGATGAAGTTTAAATGCTCCGTGAGCAGAATTCTATCACACACCCTGACGAAGTGCACTGCTTTGGTCTTGAACTGTCTCCAACACATTTGCTAGTGATTCTGAACCATTAATGGACCTTAGTAATACATACGAGTGTCTGTGTGGTTATCGACGGTGTTGTATTATTGTCACACATTAATTTGCCTATTTGGTCAAAAATATAAACAGATGAGTGTGTGAAGCAGTCCGTTTTATAGGATGAGCATATATCTGATTGTTTTCGTGTAATTGAACATGTGCTCCGTGTTGCATTTTATTCTCATATCTACTTTTCTACGATCTATACACCGATTGTCTCGGTGCCTTTTTCCTTTTGTATAATTGTATTACATAAAGAAATTACTGACCTCTGTGTAAACATGTAAAAAATGTTAAAACTACTATTCCAAGGAGATTTTAATGGCAGTTTAATTTTCAAGAGAATAAATTTTGTGTGAGTTAAAAATTACTTTTCTTCACCTTTATGTTCCCATTTTAGTGTTCGAGTGGGTAATCGCCTGACTTCTCTGATGATAATCTATGAGCAGCTCTAGTTCTTATCATTTGACTGTTCACAAAATAAATGAACATCAATTACGTAAACAGATATCAAATGGATATGTGTAGTGTTATTAAGATCTTAGGTCTTAAAAGAATCTCATTTGAGTGCTATAAAATATTGCTATCAAAATGTTTAAATCATTTTTCTTTAAATCTAAATCATATCTGACCTTGAAAGACAGTAGACTTCACACATAAACATTTTTAAATAACAAGAGTAAAACTAGGTAGCTTTGAAGTAGTCTCAGTATCTTTATCTGGTATAGACACATGATAGCCTGTTAGGCAGTTTGCTCTTTCATTTAACATGAATTTGACATCGTTCATATTGGTGTTGTACTTTTGTTTAGCAAAAGCATTTTTATTTGGCAACAGTCTCCCTTGATTTTTAATTGTTTTTATTAGATAGTTGTTTCCCGAAGACCTTGATGTAGGTATTTTTCATATTTCATTACTTTGTCCATTTTTTTTCCAGCAAGAAAGATTTATCACCACCAACTGTACAATTACTGTTTTGCATATGAAAAAGAATCTAAACATTTGGTGCTCTAAAATTGACAAAAATTAAAGTTGCTACATCATCTCATCTCTAATTGTTCTTGAATCTTAATTCCGTAAATTAACCGGAGCCTTTTTAAAGTGACAAATGGATCCATAATATCATCTCCAACTACAGTTTAAGTAGTTTGTATCTTTTTCTAGTACTTTCTATTTAATTCTTAGCCCCTGTCAAACATTTGGGCTTCCATTATTAAAACATTTCAGGCAAAAAAAGCAAAAATAACAGACTTGCTTACAAATGTTCACAAAAAGTTTTCTGAATTCTAAACACTGTCTCAATTAGAGATAATTTATTAGTTATTTAGTACTTTAAAAGAATCATTTGTGTCTGGGTCAAAGCTTATTGTCTTTCATAGAATTACAATTGATATAAATTCCACCAGAAAATAGGCACGTCTGCATTCTCGTTAGCAAATCAGTAAGTTATCACCTTCTATTGTTACGAAGGCATTTCGGTAGCTATTCATGGTAATGTGTTATTATACGTGTACTTAAGATTAGGTTTTAATTGCAGATTGTTTGGAACTACTTTGACCTCATGCAAAATAATTTTTAAGTCAACTTTTCGTTCCATAGATTATCAAAATATTCCATAATGTTTCCCATTTGAAAATAAAAATAATTCCTAATTTAAAAATAAAAGGACTCAGTAAAATATGTAAAATACTTCAGTTAGTACTTATAATGAATTATGAAAGTATAATACACTAAATGCTTCTATGTATTTAAATGCCAAATAAATGGGGGCAAATTACAGTTGTGTCGCTTCACAAGGGGGATACGTCTGAGAAATGTGTTGTTAAGCAATTTCATCACTGTGTGAAGAAACTGCCAAACTTCCAAAGTGTCTGCAGCCGTTTGCATCCCCGTAGCAGTGACTGAAAGCTCTTGTTGCCTTGTACCGGGCCAGCGGTTGGTTCTGGCAGGTTTTTAGCTGTTAGCCATTCTAGTAGGTAGGCGGTGGTATCTCAGCTGCTGTTCTAACCTGCAGCCCTGACAGATGTGACAAACAGTTTCCATGAGTGTATTTTCACTGGTGAGATGTCTGTTCAGATCTTTGCCCACTTTTAATTCATTTGTTTCCTTAATGTTTAGTTTTAGGAGTTCTGTGTATATTTTGGACACAGGTCTTTTATCAGATACACTCTTTTCCTAGCCACTGATGTCTTTCCATTCTTTTAACGATGTCTTTCACCAAGCAAAAGTGTTAATTTTAATAAAATTCAACTAATCCATTTCTTCTTTCATGGGCTATACTTTTAATATTGTATTTAAAGCATCACAAACCCATGCTCACCTAGACTGTCTCCTCTGTTTCCTTCTAGAAGTTTTATATTTTTACATTCTGTATTTGTGTCTGGCAGCCATCGTGAGTAACCTTTTCAGAAGGTAAAAGACTTGTGCCTGTCTCATAGAGGGACGTGCGGTTGTGCCAGCACCAGTTACTGAGATCATCTTTTTCTGGAAGGGGCTTTGCTTTTCGCTGAAGATGAGTTAGCAGGCTCTGTCTGGGCTCTGCTTTCCTGGCGGCCTGCCTGCCTGTTCACTCGCTAACACTGTGCTATTGCGACCGCTGAAGTCTTTGGGTAAATCCTGACATTGGCTGCTGTGAGAGCTCTTGGTTCTTCACTGTCTTAACTGTTCTAGATGTTGTGCCTTTTCTACACAAACTTTAGAACCAGTCTGTTGATATCCACAAAATAGTTCCTTACAATCTTGGTTGGGATTGTGGCAAACTTAGAAATCAGTTAAGAATCAGCATCTTCTAATATTAAGTCTTTCAGGAACACAAAATATCTTTTCATTTACTTAAATCTTTACATAATTTTTCTGTTCATTTTATAATTGTTCCATACAGAGATCCTACTTTGCTGAGAGTTTTTATCATGCATTGTGGTGAATTTGTCAAAAGCTTTTCCTACACTACCTGCTGATGATCATGTAACTTCTTTTCTTTTCTTAAGCCTGTTGAAATGGTGGGTTACACTGACAGATTTTTCTACTGTTGATCTAGACTCATATACCTAGAATAAATATCATTTGTTGAGAGCAAATAATTCTTATACATTGTCAAATTCAGTTTGCTCATATTTTTTGAGGATTGTGCATCTATATTCATGAGACATACTAGTCTGTAGTTTCTTCCTTTGTAAAGTTATGATCTAGTTTTAGTATTGGGCTTCATAAAACAAATGAAGAGTGTTCATTCTCTGTCTAGTTTGTGGAAGAATTTGTGGAAAAAAATTTTTTTAATGTTTAGTAAAATCCATCTATAAAACCATCTGGGCCCTGTGCTTTTTTTTTTTTTGAGATTATTAACTATGTATTCAATTTTTAATACATACAGACCTATTCACATTATCTACTTTTTGTGTCAGTTTTGATAAATCATGTCTTTGAAGGAAAGGGATCTGTCTCATCCAAGCTTCCAAACCTGTAAACAAAGAGCTGTTCATAATACTTTGTCACTGTGTTCTTAATGTCAATGGCATCAGTAGTGGTGGCCTTTCTTTCATTCGTAATAATTTATGTCCCCTCCCCTGTGAACCCAACTAGAAGTTTGCCAGTTTTATTGATATTTTCAGAGAAAAGTTTTTTGGTTTTGGCAATTTTCTCTGTTCATTTCATGTTTTCAATTTCATTGATTTTGGCTCTAATTTTATTTCCTCGGCTTGCTTTAGACTTAAGTTGCTCTTTCTCTATAGTTTCATAAGGTACTTAGGTGCTTGATTTTACATCTTCTTTTCTAATACATGCATTTAAAGCTGTAAATTTCCTCTAGCAGTAGATTCACTGCACTCTACAAATTTTGATGATGTATTTTTTCATTTTTATTTATTTCAAATATTTTAAAATTTTCTCCTGAGTCCTCAGTGACCCATGTATTATTTATAAGTTTGTCATATAACTTCCAAATCAAGAAAAGTAGTATTTTTTTCCCTAAGAATTCAAATGACCATATCCAACCTCTTATCATGTTGAAGTTGAGCAAGAAGTTTTTGGGAATGTTTTAACTACTGGGGCCTGTTTTCTGATATGGAAATACAACTTAATTAACATAGAATTATATATATTTTTTCTTTTGAGACAGGGTCTTGCTATGCAGTGCAAGCTAGCCTCCAACTCACTATAGCCCAGGCTGTCCTCAAACTCGTGAGCGTCCTGCCTCAGCCTCCTGATTGCTAGAATTATAGGCATATGCCACCACACTCAGCAGAGTTATGACTTTTAATTAAGTGGGTTGACTGGAGCAAGTTATCTAGCGTTTCATAAAGTTCACATAGTTTTCTTTCCATCTTTTCATTCTTTAAATGGAAGGACATTTATTATTGTTAGCATAGTCACTTCATATGCTTAAGGGACATTATTAAATCAGCCGTCAGTCTGTTACCTTCAGTCAGTCTCATTTTCCAAGCTTCCCTTCTCTAGACCCTTCTGGACTGTTTGACATCCTTAATCTGTGCAGTTGGAGCCTTTGCTCTCTTGAATGTGGAGGGTCTGAACATGATAAGAGCTTACTTTGCAACTCTACTTTTTTTTTTTTTTTTTTTTTTTTTTTTTTTGGTGCCGGGGATCGAACTTAGGGCATTCTGCTCGCAAGGCAAGCGCTCTAACCACTGAGCTAAATCCCCAGCCCCTATCTCTACATTTTATACCACTGTCTTTTTCATTATTTTTGAATCACAAAACAACTATGATGAATAAATTTTACTTATAAACAAACTCTCAAGCACAACTTTTTTCATGCCATATTATTTTAAGAATTATTTTTAGCCATAAGGTGATATTTGGATACAGTTGCTCTTAAGCTGTACAGTACCGATGATTTTTGAGCATCCAGGATAGTTTCACATCCTGTTTCTTGGATGTAGCCACACATGACACACCATATAGATATCCAGAGAGTTTGAAAACAACAAAAAAATATGTTAAACTTCAGTGGAGGCATTTTGGAAAAATCAGTAACAGTATTCAGACTCTATTATGAATATCAATTTTTTTGTTCTGTGAGTGATAGCATTTCAAACTAAACCTATGTTGTGTTGTGTGTGTGTGTGTGTGAACTCTGTGGAAATCATCTTACTTTCCAGAGGACATTAATAATTTATAATCTGAGTCTATGCTATCAATTTTATATCAGTTTTTTTTTTTTTGCTATCAATTTTATGATGTCAGTTTTTTCTTATTTGCCTCTTTTGTGGAACCAGAATATTAAAACCATTTTGCTTGAGCTTCAATTCATTTAACAAATGATTTTTTAAACATCGACTACATGTTAGGAACTGTGTTTGGCTCAGGAATACATATGTAAGATTTGGTTCTTTCCCAGTGAGGCAGGTCGTCTAGAAGAGGGAGACAATCTGAAGCAAAATAAGACAGAAAATCATTAAAACATCTGTGACAGACGTGTGTAAGGTGCCACAGATCTGGTGTGGGTTGGTCCTTTTCTGGAGTGAGGGCATAGAGAAAGGATTTAACAAGGATCAAATACATGAGTGTGGTCTAGAAAGAGGAGGACATACTTTGTAGGGAGTGTGGGCAGAGGAGGCAGTGTTTGAACACAGGCGTACAGACACAAGGCAGCCACAACTGTGAGCATCACAGTCACATGCCATGGCATAGACCGTGGCCGGAAACAGGATGCTGTAGTCATAGTCAAAGAGCAGAGCGCAGAGAGCAGCTTCCCTGCTGAGAGTGACACGTGTGTCAACAGGCAGTGCAGGATTCCCCAAGACATGAGCTGGACATCATAGGAGAAGATTTTCGTTTTACTGACAACATTCTTGCAACACCTTGGAACTGGGAGCAGGACCTCTGTGAGGTCCCCATCATGGAGGTGGGAAATCCAAGGTAGCTCCAGAGGGGACATTCAGAAGGCTGAGCAGGCCTCGGTGACCGACTGGACGTGGAGGGTTAGACAGAGGGAGAAGTCTGGGAAGGTAGTCACTGGCTCGGGTGGTTGGATAAAGGATGCTACTGTTGCTAAGAGACAGTGAGCCTCTCCAGAGCACGGGCTGCTTCCGTTTGCTTTGGGCGCCTGCGCAGACTCCCTGAGAAGATGGCCAGTAGGCTTTTGCCTAGGCAAGCCCAAAGCTCAGGAAAATCTGAGCCAATAACATGAGTTTGGGTTTCATCAAAGTTCAAGTTAGTTGGTAGTCTGAATAAACAGGATTCGTTATCTGCCCATTGTATACAATTTAACCAATATATGTAACAAAGATGAACATTTTAAAAACCATTTAGAGAACATGAAACTCAACCAGAAGATAGTTTCATAAATAGCCAACACTTCTGCATATTAAATAGGACTATTCCAATATAATTAGAAGGGGTTGAGGTTGTAGCTCAGTGGTAGATTGCTTGCCTAACATGCACAAGGCCCCAGGTTCAATTCCCAGCACTGAAATAATAAAAGATATTTCAAATAAATTGATACCTAAAAATTCTCTGCATACTGTAACAGCACCATAATTGATGTTATAGTTGATTGCTATTATTCCTCTGCCAATTTCATCATTGCTAGATGTTTTAGTTACTTTTCTCTCATTGGTGAGACAAAATACCCGACACCCAAAGTTGAAGGGGGAAAGGTTTATTTAGCTCACAGTTTGTAGAGGTTTTAGTCCACGATTAGCTGGATCCAAGGCCAGGCAGCATGGCAGACAGGCAGAAGGCAGCAAGGTAAGCAAGGCAGGCAGAAAAGGGGAATAGACAAGCCTCTTTCTGTCCCTTATCTCTTGTCCAGGCCATCTGCCCTTAGGATGGGTAGCATTCCCACCCTTAATCCTACTGTCACATCCTTGATCCCAGCGGAACTGTGCCAAACCAATCAGTGGACTAATTTAGTAATCACACACTCTAGATCTAGCCACCTCTGGAAACACCCACCTATGACCACATGAGGATTTGGGGGACATCTGGACACAAACCATAACACTAGAAATGAGTTTTTCTTTCTCTTTCCTTTTTTCCTTCCTTCCTTCCTTCCTTCCTTTCTTTTTTTTCTTTCTTTCTTTTTCGTTCTTTCTTGTTCATTCTTGCTTTGTGTTTTTGTTTTGGGAATTAGTTTCTACCACTTACTGGTCCACAAATTTTGGATGGACAGTAACT
>PVJO010009579.1:31259-68921 GCA_004026905.1 Hystrix cristata
TTTCTTTTTTTTTTTTTTTTTTTTTTTTTTTTTTTTTTTTTTTTTTTTTTTTTTTTGTGGTGCCGGGGATCGAACTCAGGCCCTTGTGCTTGCAAAGCAAGCACTCTAATCACTGAGCTAAATCCCCAGCCCCTGGTTTTTGAGTCTTAAACTTAATCTGACGTGCATCGAAGTGTGCCCAGATGTCTGTGCAGTTTGACAGATGGATGCATCTTTGTCACACACACTGTCATGACAGTGACCATCTCCATCTACCGAGGTTGCCTGTAGCCTTTCTTAGTTACACCCAAATGCAACCGCTACTTGACTTTGTTTGTTCTACAATCTCAAATAAATAAAAATATGTACCCTGTTTCCAGTTGCTTTTGCTAAACATAAGATCTTTGAGATTTGTCTGCTGTTTTGCGTTTACCAATGCTTTGTTCCTTTTTGTGGCTAAATCATATTCAGTTGTATGTGTGATGCCACAGTTTGTCTTCCATTCTCTTTTCCTGCTTTTCTGTTGCTGCATCACAAACCACCCCACACTAAATGGCTTCAGAAGACTGAGAGCTCCTTGCTTTGCTTGTGGTTCTGCAGGTGGTGCATAGCATGGCAGGGACAGCTTCTCAGTCTTCTCCATAGTGTCATCTGGGTGGCCCAAGGGCTGGAGAGGCCTTGATGGCCCGTAGGGGGAATCAGCTTAAGACTTGCTCTGGTGTCTGGTGGTTGATGCTGGCTGCTGGCTGGACCTAATCTGGGGCCTCTGCATGTGGCTGCTTGGCTTCCTCACAGTCTGGAAGCTGGGCTCCAAAAACAAGCATCCTGAGAGAACAGGCAGTGGTGTGCAGCGTTTTATGGCCCATCCCCAGAAGTCATAGAGCATCGCTTTCATCGTACTCCCCTGGCTGGTACAGTCACATGTAGCATGTAGCTGTGTCCGCAGCTCTGTCCAGGCTCAGAGGAACAGAATCAGACCTCCCTGGCTCAGTGGCAGGAGTGCCAGTATCCCACTGCAGGAAGACCAGGGACCGGACATCATGGCGCCCACATATGAGCCATGCTATCTGCCACAGTCTCTCTCCTGGCCACAAGTGTCCACATCTCTCCTCACACAGAATAAACCCAAACTCACTTTCCAAGAGCCCCAAGTCTGTGACTCTTGAGGCATTAACATGCAGTGCAGGATCTCTTGCCCGTTGGGTCTAAATGTGGATAAAGCTCCTTGAATAGAATTCTGCAGAGCTGTGATCTAGAGAGGCAAGTTACACACACGTCCATCTCTACACGATGGCCACAGTGGAATGGGCAGAGGGTGACCACTGTAGACCCTGCTGTTCCAGAGACTTCCACCTCTGGAGTTCCTTCCTTTTGTAAAATGTGGTCAGTCTTCACAGCCCAGCAGCTTCATCAGACTACTTTCTACTATAGAAGTTTAGGGGCTCAGTGATTCTTCATATTGTGCTGTATGTTCCTTTCAGTCCAACCAATATAACTTTTAAGAACCCTGTGGGATTTTGCAAATTAATTTCCAATCTACTTCTCTATTAAGCAAAAACCGCATTCACAAATCGTTTCATGACAGGCCTTCTCTGTGCAGGCATCTCCTCTGGCCTACTGCGGGGTGATGTCCTCAAGATGTGTACACACCTTTTGTTTGACAGGGAGTCTTCCCTCACATCCTTAGAAGGACTTAGGTCTGTTGGAAAAGGTTCTGTGAAACACCATCTTAAGACTTTCTGAAGACTTAACAAAGAGCGTTCCTCATCTCTGCTCCAAGCAGCTGCATCTGGGCTCACAGCCCGGAAGTGATTCTGGGGGTTGAAATCCCTGGAAGCCTCAGTCACCTGTCTGGCGGTCAGCAGGTTGTCAGCTGGGACACCTACGTGTGGCCTCTCCTGGTTGAGCTCCTCACAGAACAGTGCCCTAGTCTTGTAATTCACAAAATGTCCCTTCTTCCAGCCTCTACTCATCACAGCAGTCACAAAGGTCTGCTTCTCCACAAAGAGAGAAAATGTAGAGATACTATAACATTTGATGGCCATCTCAGTGCAATCTACCACATTCCTACTGAAGGATATGACTTAGTCATATCCTAGAATTATCCTAGAATCTCGACATATACCTTATCCACAAGTCTAGATTCCAAGTGATATTTTTGTATTACTGAGGACCAAACTATTTTCAGGGAGCTATGACTGAGATATTGAGAAGAGTATCACTCTCAAGAAGAGAATTGAATTTTGCTGGCAAGGGTTAGACTAATTTCTCCAGCTCCCCAACATCTGCCAACAATTTAATGACAATGTTATGAAACCTGGATATTGTTAATTACTAGCATATTTGATTGCTCTTTCCCACTAGCATATTTCTATGAGGAAAATCAGTTCCTATATGCTTTTCATGAATTAACCACAGAGTACATAACAATCTAATTTATGCATACTTTTTCCAAGTACTAGCCTATTAAAAGTTGGTCCTCAGATCTCTTTTGCTAAACTCTATCAAAAGGACATAGACTCTTAAGGAAACTTTTAGGAAATATTTAATATATAATTCTTTCTGTTCTATCTGAGGTACCCAATTGAATTAAGAATATTCTGTGTTATAGGGAAGATGCCTCTTCTACTGAAAACTTTTAACTGTAAATCATAAATTATGAAACTATACATCCCTGTCAACTCCCCACCTCTCTTATAGGATGAAAATAAAAAGTATATAGAAATGTCAATTATAAACACTTAATTTTACTGTTGGGAACAGTCAAAGAAGACTCTTGCTAAGAGAGTGGAGGCCTCGCGCTTGAGTGGTACACACCAGCACAGGAGGGCGGATGGTCAGACAGCTGCAGGTGTCCTGCACCACTGTGTTCACTTTGAATGGGGCGTTTGACTTCCAAGTAAGAAAGACCTTCTTGCCACAGATGCCCTAGGTAATCCAAGCTACTCAGGAGGCAAGAAGATTGAAAGTTAGAGGCCGCCCGAGGCAACACAGTGAGACCTCCCCCACCCCTGTCTCAAAAATAAAACTTTGAAGGGCTAGGGATGTAGCTCAGGGCAGAGCACTTGCCTCGCCTGACAAGCCCGGGTTCAATCTGCAGCACCAAAACACAAAATTGGAAGCTTCTTACTCACAGTTGGTTCATAAATGATGACTTCTGTGTGAAGTGTGATCAAAATGTACTGTGACTGTTTAAATTTTTTTTCAGTTATTACAGTGAAAGACACATTGCCATTAATCTCCCTCAAAATACTTCCCCTCACTTATTCTGCATTCTTATCTCTTTCTGAAGTACTTCTAGAAGTCTTCTTTCCTGAATATCTTTTCATGGTTGTCTTGATGTCCTGAATCAAATCAGAATGTTTATCTTTCATAGTCATTTGACTTTGGGGAAGAGCCAGAAGTTGAATCATGCCAGACCAGTGAATAAGGTGGATGAAGACTCACCTTAATATTTTTACTTGACAGAAATTGCTGTCAACATTTTGAACTGATTCAGAACACTGAGGCAGCCAAAACAGTGCGACTATAAAGACACTCGTATATGAGAAACCAAAATATAAATAATTTAAAGAGCAAAATAAAAGACAGATGATAGCAAATTAGGGAGATAGACTTTGTGGAAATGGAAAGGGGACCTGGGGATGGATGGAGACAAGAGGGAAGGGAGAGAAGGGGAAATAAAACATATTGACATGCAGTATATATATGTACCTATTCCCTACACTGAATACCTTTAACATGTATGGCAAACATATACCAACAACAATTTTTTAAAGAATAAAGCTATTTTAAAGGACAAAAATAGGACCTCCAGACCTGCTTCAGAAAGTCAGAAGTCCCAAAAACAATGAGATGTGTGTGTTCAAAGCAAAGGGATATTTCAAAGGAGAATTAATGGCAATGTGTTTTTACTGTAATAATTGCTTTAAATTTAAACATTTACTGTATTTTTATCATACCCTGTATTAATGAAAAATTAAAAGGTTTTACTGGAGTGTTTCTCTTAATGTACTTGCTGTGCGGGTATAATGTTTTAAATCATATTGGTTGCAGAATGCATTGCACACTTCCACAACAAGTACCAGGATGACCTCTCCAGCTGGGCCATGTGCTGCAACGAGGACTCGCCGACACTTAGTGTGCTGTGCCCTGAGGGCAGAAGGAAGAAAGCAAATCAGACTTGCAGAGATAATCATAGAGAGGGTCAGAGATAATATTTATGGAAAGAGTTTCGATTTTAGGATTTCCTCCTCCTTACAGGATGAGACCACCCCTGGGAAGGGCAGCACTACACCAGCTCAGCTCTCATTGTAGCCTCCTTTGCGGCCGTGTGATCTGTTGTCTTTGATCTTTGGTGGACTTTATTTTGTCGCTCAGAACATTTTCAACACAAGAATCATCTTTAGCACTACACAAATTATCAGTAGTCTACAGAAAATCTTAAAAGGCAAAAGTGGATTTGGTTACTCACATTATTCAAAGTTTTTTACTCTGTATTTCTTGAATCCAGGAGTGAATGTTGTCCTTGTCTTTGCATTCTCACTACAGACACAATCACTTTGTTCCTGATGAAGTTATTTCTGATCCTCTCTTGATTTTGATTTTGTTCTAAATAGGTCTCTCTTTGACAGCAATAAAGTGAAATGTCTTGAAGGGGAAATTGCTTCATCTGATAGTTTGGGAATAAGATGCTTGCCAGATTGAATTGATTGGAGCTCTGAATGCAGCAATATTAATATTTAGTGGAGGATATATATTCCATAAAAACCTTAGGGTGTAATAATATATGACTCGCAGGGCTGTGTTTCAAGATGTCAGATGGGACTTCATGGTTTAAAATGCCAAGTATACTGGAAAGTATAGAGATGTGCCTTTCCTGTCCTTCCGAGGACAGGAAAGAAAAATCATTTGGATAATTCAATGGTTTTTAGTCTACTTCTCAACACCCATCGCTGGATGGCCATTGTTGTCTTCTTGTTGCTACTACAAACACGCTTTTTTCTAAATAAGATTATTTCTGATTCTCTCCTCGACTTTGATTTGCCATCGACAGTAGCAGAGTGAGATGTCTGGAAGACCTCATGGCAGGTTAGGTGTAGAAAGAGGAAGGAGGCTCTGTCTTCTCAGTTCTTTCACCAGAGGTCCTCAAACCTTCAAGTGTGTAGGGATCCCCCGGGGATCGAGGCATAGAAAAGCATCTTTCTGCACACAGAGCAGCTGGAACAGACAGCAGAGCAAAGGCACATGTCCCATCCTGAGCCAGGTGTGAAGGTGCAGGCCAACTAAGATTTGATTATGAGGCTGTCTTAAAATGGTTTTCCTCAAAATAAAATTCACTTCAAATTTTCAAAAAACAAAAACTCAAAATTCACAGGTCTCAGCCTTATGGATGCATCCTAGAGCCTTTCAAAGATTACTTCAGGCTACCTCTAGGACCAGTCGAATAACTCTTGCCTGGATCTATGCACCAGCACCTCCTAGCTTTGTGGAACCTCCTTGTTATGCTTCGCCAACAGCCCGTGTGTTGAAAGTTTGCTCACCAGCTTGAGGCTCTACTGGGAGGTGGCAGAAGTTTGAGGAGGTGAGCCTAGTGGGACAAGTCCCTGGGGGTGTGCTCTTGAAGGTGATGTTCGGACCCCGGGTGTCTCTCTCTCTCTCTCTCTTTCTCTCCTCTCTCTCCTCTTTTTCCTTACCAGTTTTTATAAGATGAGCAGTTTGGCCCACCACACATTCCCCTGAATATTTTGCTTGGCCATAGACTGAAGTGACCATGCCCTGAACCCTCTGAAACTGTGAGCTGAAATAAACCTTTCCTTCTTTTTAAAAATTTTTTTCATTTTTTTATTTTATTAGTACATGTTTATGGTCTATGCAGTTTACAATCATCTTGGGGAGACTTCTGGGAAGATAGCAGAGTGTTGAGAAGCAGAGAAAAAGCTTCTCCAAGATTTGTCCAGACATTGGAATATAGCAATTTAGGGAAGAGAAGGAGGGCAGTGTGTTCCCAGGACCCAGCAAGGATCTGAAGTGAGAGTTGAAGCCCACGGGGAGAGCAAAAGGAGAGACCAGCCCAGATGAAGAAGGGCTGGACGGATGGTGTTTCTCCCAGAGCTCCAGCTTGTGGCCCCAGCTCACAGCCCCAGCTCTCAGCACGAGTGACACAGTTGGAGCCTGCAGACACACGGTGACTACTAGTGACCTCAGAGACCTCCACAGAAAGACACACAAACTGAGCAGAGCGGTGGACACTGAAGACTGCAGTGGCTGGTGAATTACCTGAGTTGTCTGATCTCAGACTGCCATCTGATCTTGGAAAGAGGCCAAGCTCAGAAAAGCTGCCAGCAGCTTTTCGTCCTGGGGCAAAGTGGGGCAAGCCAGAGCAGAGTTCAAACTCAAGTCAGCAGGAGGGCAAAGAGCCAAGTTCAAACTGGCAGGGAACTGAGTCCAAGCAGCTGAGAGACACACAATGTGTCTGCAGCTGAACAAATTGGGTTCCAATCCCACAGCCAGAGACTAGGCTGAACTTCAGTGGAATTGGTGAAGCCGTGCTATTGAACTCAGCTGGGAATACTTACTACCTGACAGAAATCTATTGCTGGGATTAATCAACAAGGACCTGGGCTTGTCTACTCTATCTACCAGTGATAGCAGAGACATGCCTGTAAGCAGACATTTCTTTTTCTTTTTCTTTTTTCCCCCATTGTAGATATTTTTCTGATTTTCTTCTTCCTCCTCCTCCTCCACCTCTTCTTTTTATAATTTTTCCCTCTCCACTCTTCTTTTTCTTGTTTTTTATAGGAAAGTGAATTTCTAGTTTTTTGCTGTTATTGTCTTGTTCTGTCCCTCTCTTTATTTCTTCCTTCTCTCCATTCCTCCTGTTTTCTTTACAGTTTCCCAAAGTTTTCATAATTTCCCCCATCCTCAACATTGCTTCCCACCTCTTTCTCTTCTTGTGTTTCTCTTTGGCCTTCTGTTTCTCTATTCTTTCCTCTGAGTCTCTTTTGAATTTTGTCCTCTAAGGGTAAAATCACCATACTGAGGCGATTTTACTTGTATTTACTGTATACAAGTTTCTGGTTCATTTTGTGTGTTGTTATGTAACCACAAATCTAGTTCATATGGTTAAAGGTGGCAGATCAATAGTTATCACAGTTTGTCATTTTCTAGGCTGTGTTTGAGGCTATTGTTGTTGCTGATTATACTACTTTAGTCAAGATGACAGAATTGTTCTAATCAGTTCTTCCTTGCATGCCAAGACTGAGATTGGCAGAGGGTCATAAATAACATTATAGGCCAGGGTCAAAGAACCAGGGGCTGGCCAAATAGGAATTTCTCAGTCCCAATAAATTGAAGAGGCAAGATCTTGCAACAGACTTAAAACATAAAAACCAGCTACACCTGGAAGACATCTCTGAGGAAGTAGTCATTTCCAAATGGTTCTCCATACTAACAAAAAAGCTACCTGCCATAGGCAATTCATAAGCATCAATTCAGGAACTAAACTAAAGAAGAAAAAAATAGAAAATGAGAAGACACACAAACAAGATGCAACCCCAGACCTCCAGCTCACCAAAAGCAAACCTAGGGGACAATGAAATGGAAAAATCTGAAAGCCTCCCACTCAGGCTCTTGGAAGCAGTAACAGCAGAAGTAACAAAGCAGATGAATGAGGCTCTGGAAAACATAAAAACAGAAAACATTTCCAGAATGAAAGACATGATTAATGACTCCAGAGCAGATACACATTTTAAAAATAGAGGAGCTTAGGAAAATGTTGGAAACCATAAATGCCCAACACAGGAAAGAAATGGAATCCATGAAACAGATTCAAACAGATGTCTAGGAGATTAAAAATTCCATTGAAAGTATAGGCCGTAGAATGAAACAATGTGAAGACAGAATTTCAGATACAGAAGACAAGTTTGTGGTTAATGACAGAAAAGAAAAAGTTCTTCAAAATCATAAGGGACCATGAAAAAAATCAATACAGCAGCTGCTAGATGACACAAAGAGAAATAACATAAAATTGATTGGAGTCAAAGAAAAAGCAAGAGACAGTACAAATGACATAAAAAAAACCCTGCTCACTGAAGTAATGGCAGAAAACTTCTCAAGTATGGAAAAAGAACTTGACATACAGATAAGAGAGCCATACAGAATTCCAATTAGACATGATCAACAAAAATCTATCCCAAGGCATATAATAGTCAGGGTTCCAGAAACTGAACACAAGAACAGACTATTAAAAGCTGTTAGAGAAAAGAAACAAATAACCTATAAAGGAAAGCCCATCAGGATAACAGCAGACTTCTCAAAACAAACCATCAAGTCAAGGAGAGCTTGGAGTGAAGTATTTCAAGCCCTAAAAGAAAACAGCCTTCAGCCCAGATTGATGTACCCTGCAAAACTATCTTTCAAAATTGATTGAGAAGTAAGATACTTCCATGACAAAGAACACCTGAAGAGATTCATGACCACCAAACCAGCACTCCAAAATATTCTGAAGGACATTCTAGAAAGAGAAAATGAGGACTACAACTCCAGAAATTGCAATGGAATGAATATTTCATGCAAGGCACATAATTAAACAGAAGGGAAAAATAGGGAACTGACAACAGGTAAACAACATGACAAGAATAAGTCAACATATGTCACTTACAACCATCATTGTCAGTGGTCTCAACTCACCAATCAAAAGCAGCAAACTGGTAGAATGGATCAAGAAGTAAGAACCAACAATATGCTGCATACAAGAAACACATTTAATTCAGAAAGAAATTCATAGACTGAGAGTCAAAGGATGGAAAACAATACTTCATGTGACAGGAACCCAGCAAAAAGCAGGGGTAGCTATTCTGTTTGCAGACAGAGTGGATTTCAAGCCAAGACTCATTAAGAGAGACAAAGAAAGTCACTACATCCTTGCAAAGGGGTCAATCCAAGAAGAGATGGCAATCATAAATATATATGCACCAAATACCAGTGCACCTAACTATATACAACAATTATTAATGGACATGAAAAACCAAATAAGCACTAATACAATTGTAATGGGGGACTTCAATACACCACTGTCACGAATAAATCAACTAGACAAAACATCAACAGGGAAACATCAGAATTAAACCAAACTTTTGAACAAATGGACTTGGTAGATGTATACAGAGTATTCCACTCCACAACATCAGAATACACATTCTTTTCAGCTGCACATAGGACATTCTCCAAAATAGACCACACACTAGCTCATAGAACATGCTTAAGTAAATGCAAAGGAATTGAAATTATCTCATGCATACTATCAGACCATAGTGCATTAAAACTGGAAATAAATGGCAAAAGGAACCACAAAAACTTCATAAACACATGGAAATTAAATACACCCTCCTGAAAAACCAATGGGTCACAGATGAAATTAAAGAAGAAATTAGTTTCTACAATTGAATGATAATGACAATACAACCTACCAAAATTTATGGGACACAATGAAAGCAGTCCTATGAGGGAAATTTATAGCATTGAACTCCCATATCAGAAAAATAGAGCAAGCTCACATAAGCAACCTAATATTGAAACTCAAACTTCTAGAAGAAGAAGAGCAAGTCAAACCCAAAGCTCATACAAGGGAGAACATTATAAAGATCAGAGCCAAAATTAATGCAATTGAAACTAAGAAAACAATCCAAGGAATCAATGAATCAAAGAGTTTGTTATTTGAAAAATTAAATAAAATTGACAAACTCTTAGTCAAACTTATAAAAAAAAAAGAAAAGAAAAGACTCAAATTCATGCAATTAGAAATGAAAAGGGTGAAATCACAGCAAATCCTGCAGAAATCCAGAAGATCATCAATATCTACTTTGAGATGGAAAACACAGACGAAATGGATGGATTCCTATATATATGAATTACCAAAGCTGGATGAAGAAGATATAAAAACTCTAAATAACCTAATATCAGCCACTGAAGTTGAAGAAATAATTTAAAACCTACCAACAAAGAAAAGCCCAGGCCCTGATGGATTCACTGCTGAGCTCTACAAGAAATTTAGAGGAGATTTAATGCCACTACTTCTCAAACTCTTTAATGAAATTGAAAGAGAAGCAATACTCCCAAAGTCGTTCCTGGAAGCAAGCATTACTCTGATACCAAAACCAGAGAAGGATCCAACTGAAGATGAGAACTACAGGCCAATCTCATTCATGAACATAGATGCAAAAATCTTCAACAAGATACTGGCAAACAGAATGCAATAAATCATCAAGATTATATACTATGACCAAGTAATATTCATTCCAGGGATGCAGGGATGGCTGACCTATGGAAATCAATAAATGTGATACACCATATTAACAGAGCCAAGGACAAAAACCATATGATCATCTCAATAGACTCAGAAAAAGCATTTGACAAAGTCCAATACCCATTCATGATTTAAAAAACCCTGCAGAAAATTGGAATAGATGATCTTATCTCAATCCGATAAAAGCCATCTATTACAAACCAACAGCCAACATGATACTAAATGGTCAAAAACTAAAAGCTTTCATTCTAAAATCCAGAGCAAGACAAGGATGTCCACTCTCACCACTCTTATTCAATATAGTTCTGGAAACATTAGCCAGAGCAATTAGACAAGAGAAAAAATAAAAGGAATAAGGATAGGAAAGAAAGAAGTTAAATTATCACTATTTGCAGATGACATGGTACTCTATATAGAAGACTCCAAAAACTTCACCAAAAGACTTCTAGATTTAATAACCAAATTCAGCAGCATAGCTGGGTACAACGTCAACACTCAAAAGTCAATAGCATTCCTGTACACACATAACAGACTCACTGAGAGAGAAATTAAGGACACAACACCTTTCACAATAGCATCCCCAAAAATGAAGTACCTAGGGATCAATCTAACAAAGGAAGTAAAAGATCTAAACATTGAAAACTACAGTACTTTGCAAATAGTGATTCAAGAAGATATACCTTGTTCTTTGGTAGAAAGAACCAATATTGTGAAAATGGCCATACTCTCAAAACTGTTATACAGATTTAATGCAATCCCAATTAAAATACCAATAGCATACCTTAAAGAATTAGAGAAAACAATCCTAAAATTCATTTGGAACTGAAAGAAACCTCGAATAGCAAAAGCAATTCTGGGCAACAAAAGCAATGCAGGGGCCATCACAATCCTGGACCTGAAATTTTATTACAAAGCAACTATGATAAAAACAGCATTGTACTGGGGGAAAGAAAAAAAAAAAAAGAAGACCTGAGGATAAGCAGAACAGATTAGAAGATGCAGAACCATGTCCAAACACTCTCAGTCACCTTATCTTTGACAAAGGGGCCAAACAACCTCACTGGAAGAAAATAGCTCTTTAATAAATGGTGCTGGAAAAACTGGCTCTCCACATGCCAAAGATTAAAACTAGACCCATATCTTTCTCCATGCACTAAGCTAAAATCAAAGTGGATCAACAATCTAAAAATTAAAATGAATGCTAAATCTGCTGAAAGATAGAATAGGTAGAACTCTTGAAGATATAGGTGTAGGCAAAGACTTTATGAACAAAACCCCAAACTACCAACAGAGCAAAGAGACAACCCACAGAGTGGGAAAAAGCTTTTTGCCAGCTATTTCTCCAACAAAGGACTAATATCTTGAATATATAAAGAACTCAAAAAAAATCAGACCCCATATTTTTAAGGACCCAGTCCAAAAGTGGGCACCTGAAATGAATAGACACTTCTCAGATGAAGAAATAGAAACAGCAAATAGACATATGAAAAAATCTTCAACATCACTGGTCATTTGAGAGATGCAAATTAAAACAACACTGAGATTCCATCTCACTCCAGAAAGAAGCTATTATCAACAAATCAGCCAGTAACAAATGCTGGAAGGGCTGTGGGAAAAAAGGAACCCTTTTCCACTGTTGGTGGGAGTGTAGACTGGTGCAAACACTGAGGAAATCAGTGTGGAGATTCCTTAGGGAACTAGGACTACAGGTTCCACTTAACCCAGCTACTCCACTTCTTGGTATCTTTCCAAAAGAATTAAAAACATCATACCACAGCGATACATGCACACCCATGTTTGTAGCGGCACAGTTTGTAATAGCTATATCTTGGAAACAGCCCAAATGCCCATCGACTGAGAAATGGATAAAGAAAAGGTGATTTTTTTATACAATGGAATACTACTCTGCCATAATTAACAATAAGCTCGAAATATTTCGAGGTAAATAGATGCATCTTGGGACCATACTCTTAAGTGAAATAAATCAGGCATGCATATTTAAATACCACATTGTTTCTCTGGTGTGAGAAACTGAAAGCGTAAATAAAAGACTAAAATGGATTATATTGGGAAAGGTAAGAAAGTGTTCAAATGGGAAAGGGAACAAGGGAGGGGCAGGGGGAAAGGAATGGAGGGACAAAAGAAACAAGAAATGGAAGGAAAAAATGGAAGCAAAGCTTTTGCAAATAAGGAAGGAGGAGGGGGTGAACGGAGGGGAGGGAAATGGAAAAAAAGAAGCAGCAATATTTATTATGTACAGGTACAAATCCCCTATGATGAATGTTATCACTATGTACATCTAAAATATACCATTAAAATAAAATTAAAAAAATAAAATCATCTTGGGGAGTTGTTACATGTACATACCACAGCTTTCTTTGATTTCCCTGTCCCTCCCCCTTCCTCCCTTCTCCTCCAATTCCCCAATCCCATTTTTCATTCTTGTTGATATTATTAATCTTAGCTCATGTTGTGGCATGTAATGTTCATATTAATTGAGGTTATTAGGTTCCTGTACACGGCACATCTTTACTTAGTTCCTCTTCCCCTCCTCCTCACCTCTTGCACTTTTTCCCTTGGACCACTTCCCTGTTGCAAGAGATGGATCTCCTTGTTCCTTTCTATCAATCCTTCATTATTCTCTTTGTTTGTACTTTGCTTCATTCAAATGAGAGGTAACGTATGGTATTTAAGCTTATGTGTCTGCTTAATAATATTTTCCAGGTGTATCATTTTCCTACAAATCTCTCAGTCATTATAGCTGAGTAATATCCTGTTATATATAGATACCACATTTTCTTTATCCACTTATCTCTTTATGTCTTTACAGGCTGTTTCCAGGATTTAGATATTATAAATTGTGCTGCTATAAACATCAGAATGCATCTATCACTGTAGTATGATGTGTTAAACTCTTTGGGGAAGATACTGAGCAGGAGGATAGCTAGGTCATATGGAATTTCTAGTTTTAGTTTTTTGAAAAATCTCCATACTGATTTCCATAATGGTTGTACTAGCTTACATTCCCACCAAAAACTAGAGAGGGTTCCTTTTTCAGCACAACCATGCCAGCATTTGTTATTATTTGATTTCTTAGTGATTGCCATTCTTTCTAGAGTAAGATGGAATCTTAGCTTTTAATTTGCATTTCTCTAATGGCCACAGATGTTGAGCATTTTGTCATATATTTGTTGAGTACTTGTATTTCTTCCTCTGTGAAATGTCTGTTCATTTCTCTTGCCCATTTCTTGACTGGATCAAGGTGGTTTAATTTTTTGACTTCTTTATATATTTTAGATAATAGCCCTCTGAGAAGTAGCTGGCAAATATTTTTCCCATTCTGTCGGTTGTCTCTTCACTCTACTGGTTGATTCTTTTGCTGTACAGAAGCTTTTTAGTCTGATATAATCCCATTTGTTGATTCTTGCTGTTATTTCTTGTGCAATTGAGGTTCTCTTCAGAAAATTCTTTCCTGCACCTATGTCTTCAAGTGTTTTATCTATTTTATCTTCCAAAAGGTTTAATATGTCTGTTTTAGTGTTTAGATCTTTGAACCATTTTGCTTTAATTTAATATATGGTGAGAGATAAGGGTCCACTTTCAATCTTCTACACACAGATAACCAGTTTTCTCAGAACCACTTATTGAATAGGCTATCTTTCCTCCAACATGTGTTTTTGTCCCATTTGTCAAAGATCAAATAGTTGAATGTGTCTGGGGATGTTTCTGCATCCTCAGTTCTGTTCTATAGATCCATGTATCTGTTTTTGCTCCAGTACCATGCTGTTTTTAATCACTGTTGCCTTGTGCTATATCTTGAAGTCAGATATTGATATGCCTCCTGCTTTGATCTTGTTGTCCAAAATTCCTTTTGCTATTCAGGGTCTCTTCTGGTTCTGTATGAATTTTAGGGTTGTTTTTTCTAGATCTGTAAAGTACGCCATTGGCATTTTGGTTGAATCTATATAGCAGTTTTGGAAGTATGGCCATTTTGACAGTATTCATTCTGCCTATGCAGGAGAAGGGGACATCTTTCCATTTCCTGATGTCCTCTTTAATCTCCTTTTCCAAAGTACTGCACCTTTCTTTATAGAAGTCTTCCACTTCCTTGCTTAATTCCTAGGTATTTCATTTTTGTTGAGGCTACTTTGAATGGCACTATTTTCATAATTTCTTTCTCGTCCCATTTATTTTTGGTGTACACAAATGCTAACGATTTTTCTGTGTTGATCTTGTGTCCTGCTGTATCGCTGAAGTTTGCTATTAATTCCACGAGTTTTTTTGGTGGAGTTCTTTGGGTTTCCTATGTAGAGTATCATGTCATCTGCAAATAATGATACTTGGAGTTCTTCCTTTCCTATATGTATCCCTTTTATTTATTTCTCTTTTCTAATTGTGCTGGCTAATGTTTCAAGTACTACATTTAATAGAAGAGGTGATAGTGGACATTCTTACCTTGTTCCTGATTTTAGGGGGAATGCTTTTAGTTTTTCTCCTTTTAATATGATGTTGGCTATTGGTTTGTCATATATAACTTTTTTCGTCATATATAACTTTTATCGTATTCAAGTATGGTCCTTCTATACCTGTTTTCTTCAGGGTTTTTTTTTTTTAATCATAGATTTTGTCAAGCGCATTTTCTACATCTATTGATAAGATAATACGGTTTCTGACCTTGCTTCTCTTTACGTAATGTATTACATTTATTGGCTTACATGTGTTGAACCACCCTTGCATCTCTGGGATGAAACCTGCTTAGGAATATATTATTAATTTTCCAGGAGCATTTGCTTTTTCTGAAATTTCTTCTATTGTTGATATCTATTTTCATTCCACAGTGGTCTGTTATGATGTATGGGGTAATTTCTTTTATATTTACTTAAGCAAGTTTTATTGACCAGTACATGATCTATTTTGAAAAAGTAACATGTACTAATGAAAAATGTATCCTCTGTTGTAAAGGGGTGGAATATTCTGTATCGTCCCATTAAGTCCATATATTCAATGGTGTGGTTCAGCTCTGAAATTTCTTTATTGTTTTTTCTTTGGTTGATCTATCTCTTTGTAAGAGTGAGGCATTAAAATCCCCTACTATGATTGCATTAGTGTTTATTTGATTTCAGTAGTTTTTGTTTTATGAAGATAGGTGCTCCCATATTTGATGCACATATGTTTATCAATGTCATCTCTTCTTGTTGAGTTGTTCCCTTATCTAGTAAGTAGAGATGATCTTCAGCTCTTCTAATTAGTTTTAGCTTTACATTTACCATGTGTGCTATTGGAATTGCTACCCCTCTTGTTTTGGAGTCCTGGTGCATGAAATATTTTCCATCCTTTAATTTTTAGTCTGTGAATATCTTTTGGGATTAGATGAGTTTCTTGAATGCAACAGATTGTTGTATTCTGTTTTTTGATCCAGCCCATCACTGTCTGTGTCTTCTAATTATAGAGTTGAGGCCCATCACTGTCTGTGTCTTCTAATTATAGAGTTGAGGCCCATCACTGTCTGTGTCTTCTAATTATAGAGTTGAGGCCTCTAACAGTAAGAGATATTATGGAGATGTGTTGCTTGTTTATTATAGTTGCCTTCTTTATCTGTTGATGTATAAAAGTTTAACTTTTCCTGATATTTTTTGTTGATATTTATCCATTGACCTCACCAGTGTCCTCTGTGTTTTTAGGTGTGTCTGATTCATTGTTTCTGTAAAAAATATTCTTTTTTTCCCCAGTAATTAATTGTGTCAGTAAATTTTAGATATACATAGCTATAACATTTGTCATGAGGAATTTGTACCTGTGCATACTATACCTTGATTCATCTTTTTTTCCCATTCCCCTTCCTTTCCTTCAACCTCTGTACCTCTCCTTATTTGAAAAAGATTTGTTTCCATTTTTTCCTTCTATCTCACTTTTTTCTTTTCCCTTCCTTCCTTTCCTCTCCCCCCTTCCCAGTTCCCCTTCCCACTTGAATATTTTCTAGATATGTCACAATATCTATTATATATTTTGGTCCATATTTACCCTTTCTGTTTCTCAAACCAGAGAAACTATGCAATCTTTGAACATATATGTCCAATTTATTTTACTTAAGAGTATGGTCTCAAGATGCATCCATTTACCTAGAAACATCACAAGTTTATCCTTCTTTATGGCAAAGTAGTACTACATTGTATAAAAAAAACCTCACATCTTCTTTATCCATTCATCAGTTGATGGCATTTGGGCTTTTTCCAAGATTTAGCTCTTACAAACTGTGGTGCTATAAGCATGAGTGCATATATCACTGTGGTATGATGCTTTTAATTCTCTAGGGAAGATACCAAGAAAGAGAATATCTGGGTCAAATGTAACCTCTACTTTTAGTTTTTTGAGGAATCCCTACACTGATTTCCACAGTGGTTGCACTAGTTTACATTTCCACTAACAGTGGAGGAGGATTCTCTTTCCCTCACAATTCCACCAGAACTTGTTATTGGTTGATTTCTTGATAATGGCCACTCTTTCTGGAGTGAGATGGAATCTCAGTGTTCTAATTTGCATCTCTTGAATGACCAGTGATATTGAACATTTTTTCCATAAATTTATTTGTCATTTTGACTTCTTCATCTGAGAAATGTCTATTTATTTCAGATGCTCATTTTTGGACCAGGTCTTTAAATTTGGGGTATCTGATTTTTTTTTTTTTTAGTTCTTTATATAGTCTAGATATTAGTCCTTCATCTGAGGAACAATTGGCAAAAATTTTTTCCCACCTTGTGGGTAGTTTCTTCATTCTGTTGGTGGTTTCTTTTGCTGTGCAAAAGCTTTTTAATAAGATGTGATCCCAGTTGTTGATTCTTTGCAATATTTCCTGGGCAATTGGGGTTTTGTTCATAAAGTCTGTGCCTACACCCACGTCTTCAAGATTTCTACCTATTCTATCTTCCAGCATATTTAGAATTTCTGTTTGAAAATTTAGAGCTTTGATCCATTTCAATTTTAGTTTAGTGCATGGTGAGAGATATGGGTCTACTTTTAATCTCTGTCATGTAGGAAGCCAGTTATTCCAGCACCATTTATTAAAGAGGCTATCTTTTTTACACTAAAGGTGTTTGGCCCCTTCATTAAAGATAAGGTAGCTAAGTATGTTTGGAGTTGTTTCTGTATCTTCTAATCTCTTCCATTGATCCTCAAGTCTGCCTTTTTTTTTTTTTGCTAGTACCATGCTGTTTTTAATCAATGTAGCTTTGTAGGATAATTTCAAGTCAGAAATTATGATGCCCCCTGCCTTGCCTTTGTTGCCCAAAATCATTTCTGCTATTCTAGGTCTCTTCTGGTTCCAAATGAATTTTAGGGCTTTTTCTCTAATTCTGTGAGGTATACTGTTGTTATTTTGATTGGGATTGTGTTAAATCTGTATAATATTGGAAGTATGGTCACTTGCACTGTATTTCTTCTTCCTATCCAAGAGCAAGGGATATATTTCCATTTTATCATATCCTCTTTGATCTCCTTTTATAGAGTACAGTAGTTTTCAATGTAAAATTCTTTTACTTCATTCATTAGATTGATTCCTAAGTATTTTCTTTTTCTTTTTTTGATGCTATTGTGAAAAGTGTACTTTCCCTGATTTCCTAATTTCTCTCTCAGTGAGTTTGTTATTTGTATACAGGAATACTACTGATTTCTGAGTGTTGACTTTGTATCCGGCTATACTACTGAGTTTGGTTATTAAAACTAGAAGTCTTGGGCTGGGGATTTAGCTCAGTGATTAGAGTGCTTGCCTTGTAAGCACAAGGCCCTGAGTTCGATCCCTGGCACCACCAAAAAAAAAAAAAAACATTTAAAACTAGAAGTCTTTTGGTGAAGTTTTATGTAGAATATCATGTCATCCATAAATAATGATACTTTAACTTCTTCTTTCCCTGTAGATATTCCTTTTATTTCTTTCTCTTGTCTAATTCCTCTGGTTAATGTTTCCCAAACTACATTGAATAAGAGTGGTGAGAGTGGATATCCTTGTCTTGTTCTAGATTTTAGAGTGAAAGCTTTCAGTTTTTGACCATTTAGTCTGATGTTGGCTGTTGGTTTGTATAGATAGCTTTTATCAGATTGAGATAAAGACCATCTCGTCCAATTTTTTGCAGGGTTTTTATCGTGAATGGGTGTTGGACTTTGCCAAATGCTTTTTCTGCATCTATTGAGATGATGATGTGATTTATGTCTTTGTCCGTGTTTATGTGGTGCATTACATTTATTGACTTGCGTATATTGAACCATCCCTGGCTCCCTGGGATGAATCCTACTTGATCATGGTGTATAATCTTCTTGATGATTTATTGCATTCTGTTTGCCAGTATCTTGTTGAGGATTTTTGTATCCATGTTCATTAGGGAGACTAGGCTGTAGTTCTCTTTTTTGGTTGGATCCTACTCTGGTTTTGGTATCAGGGTAATGCTTGCCTCCAGGATTAAGTTTGAGAGTACTGCTTCCCTTTCAACTACATTAAAGAATTTGAGGAGTGATGGTATTAGATCTTTTCTAAATTTCTTGTAGAATTCAACAGTGACTCTGTCAGCACCTGGGATTTTCTTTGTTGGTGGATTTTAAAATTATATCTTCAATTTAATTGACTGATACTGGGTTAATAAGAATTTTTATATCTTCTTTATTTAGCTTTGGAAATTCATATGTATTTAGGAATCTGTCCATTTTATTCTGTTTTCCATCTTATTAGAATATAGGATCTCAAAATACATATTGATAATCTCCTAGATTTCTGTGGAATCTATTGTGATTTCACCCTTTTCATTCCTAATTGCATGGATTTGAGTCTTTTTTTTTTTCATTTTTTGATAAGGTTGGCTATGGGATTGTCAGTTTTATTAAATCTATTAAAGAAGCAACTCTGTGATTCATTGATTCTTTGTATTGTTTCCTTAGTCTCGATTACATTAATTTCTGCTCTGATCTTTATAATTTCCTCCCTCATACAAGCTTTAGGCTCAACTTACTCTTCTTTTTCTAGAATTTTGAGGTTCGACCTGAGGTTGTTTATTTGAGCTCAGTCTGTTTTTCTGATAAGGGAATTCACTGCTATAAATTTCCCTCATAGAACGTCTTTCATTGCATCACGTAAGTTCGAGTATGTGGTGCTGGCATTATCACTTAATTGTAGGTTATTTATTTTTTTTTTTTGTGGTGCCAGGGATCGAACTCAGGCCCTTGTGCTTACAAGGCAAGCACTCTAATCACTGAGCTAAATCCCCAGCCCATCACTTAATTGTAGAAACGAATTTCTTCTTCAATTTAATCTGTGACCCAGTGGTTGTTCAGGAGTGTGTTATTTAATTTCCATGTGTTTATGAAGTTTTCATAGTTTCTGTTGCCGTTGACTTCCAGTTTCACTGCACTATGTTCTATAATATGCATGGGATAATTTCAATTCTTTTGCATTTACTTAAGCATGTTCTGTGAGCTAGTATGTTCTCTATTTTGAAGAATGTCGTATGTGCAGCTGAAAAGAATGTGTATTCTGATGTCATGGAATGGAATACTCTGTGGATATCTACTAAGTCCATTTGCTCAAAAGTTTGTTTCCATTCTAATATTTCTCTGTTGATTTTTTTTGTGTGTGTAGTTATCTATTTGCGACAGTGGGGTATTGAAATCCCCCATTACAATTGTATTAGTGCTTATTTGATTTTTCATATCTGTTAATATTTGTCTTATATAGTTGGGTGTGCTGGTATGTGGCATGTATATGTATATATTTTTTCTTTTTTAAATTTTATTTTAGTGGTACATTTTAGATATACATATGGTGCATAGATATACATATGGTGCATATATATGTATGGTTGTTACCTCTTTCTCTTGGATTGTTCTCTTAATAATGCTGTAGTAAACTTCTTTGTCTCTCTTGATCATTCTTGGCTTGAAACCCACTTTGCAAATAGAATTGCTACCCCTGCTCTTTGCTACGTTCCTGTCACATAGTATTGTTTTTTGAATCCTTTGACTTTCAGTCTATGAATTTCTTTTTGAATTAAATGTGTTTCTCATATGCAGCATATTTTGTATCTTGTATCTTGATCGATTCTGCCAGTCTGTTTCAATTGGCGAATTGAGACCATTTACATTGATGATTATAACTGATATGTATTGACTCATCTTTGTCATGTTGTTTTCCTGTTGTTGGTTCCCTTTTTTTCCCCTCTGTTTAATTACTTCTCTTGCCTGGAGGAATTCATTCTGTTTAGCATATGGAGTTGTAGTCTTTTTTTTTTTTATCTCTTTCTAGAATGTACTTCAGAACAGTTTGGAGTGCTCGTTTGGTGCTCATGAATTTCTTCATATGTTCTTGTCATGAAAATATCTTATCTATCCATTTTGAAAGATAATCTTACAGGTGCATCAATCTGAGTTAGATGGTTTTTTCTTTTAGGGTTTGAAATACTTCATTCCAGGCCTAAGGGTTTGTGTTGAGAAGTCTGCTGTGATTCTGATGGGCTTTCCTTTATAGGTGATTTGTTTCTTTTCTCTAACAGCTTTTAATAGTCTGTTCTCTTGTTGAATTTCTAGACTCTTGACTATCATATAACTTGGAGTACTTTTTTTTAAATCATGGTTATTTGGAGTTCTATATGCCTCACTTATCTATATGTCAAATTCTTTTCCCATGTTTGGGAAGTTTTCTGCCATTACTCCTGTGAACAGTTTTTTTGTTTTTTGTTTCTGGGTTGTTTTTTTTTTTTTATCATTTGAGTTATTTCCTGCTTTTTATTGACTCTGACCAGTGTTGTGTTACTCTTCTTTGCATCATCTAGCAGCTGTTGGATTGATTTTTCATGGTCCTTAGCTATTTAAGAAATCATTCTTTTCATGATTACTAACCACAAATCTGTCTTCTAGATTTGATATTGTGTCCTCACAGTGGTTGATTCTGCTGCATATAATTTCATTAGAATTTTTAATATTGTGAATATCTGATTGAATCTGTTTTATGGATCCATTTCTTTCTTATGTTGGGCATTCATGATTTCCATCATTTTCTTAAACTCCTCTTTTTTTTTATCAGTATCTTCTCTAAATCCACTAAATATTCCTTCATTATGGTCATTATCTCTAAAGTTATCTGAGAAATAATTTCTGGTTTGATTTTTTCTAGAGCCTCATTCATCTGCTTTGTTACCTCAGCTGTTATTAATTCAGAGAGTCCAGGTGGGTAGCCTTCAAATTGTTCCACCTCATTGCCCCCTGAGTTTGCCTTTGGCCATCTGGAAGTCTGAGATTGTATCTTGCTTCTGTGTCTTCTCATTATCTATTTTTTATGTCTAATTCTTGCATTGATGCTTATGAATATTTTATGGTGGATATCTTTATTGCTAGTATTGAGAACCCTTAGAAAATGACTACTTCTCAGAGATGTCCTTCAGGTGCAGCTGACTTTTTGGTTTTGAGTCTGTTGGAAGATCCTACCAATTCAATTTGGGGGGGATGGGAATTTGCTTCCTATTTAACCTAGCCCCTGGTTTTATGGCACTGGCTTAGAGTATTGTTTAAGACCCTCAGCAGTCTCAATGCTGCAGTAGGAAGAACTACTGACTGGAATAATTATGTTGCCTTGACTAAAGTAGTACAATCAATAATAACAATAGCATCAAACACAGCCTAGAAAATGAAAAACTGTGATAACTATGAATTTTTCACCTTTAATTGTATGAATAAGATTTGTAGTTATGCAACAAAATTTAAAACAAATGAGAAAATTGTATAGAGTAAATATCCCCTCAATACGGTGATTTTTACCCCAGAGAGAATATTGAAGAGGGGACAGGGGAAATAACAGAGAAATAGAAGAAGAGAAAGACATTAGAAGCAACGCTGGAGGACAAAGGTGTATTATGCAAGCTTTGTGAACTGGTGAAGAAAACAAGAGAGACATAAGGAAGAAACAGAAACAAGAACAGAGTAAAACAACAAGAGAAATAACTAGGAACAATGTTCACACTCATGTAAAAAACAAGAACAAACAATGAAGAAAAGGAGAAAAAATAAAAAATAATAAAAATTAAAGAAAGATTTTAAAAAATAAAAATAATTAAAAAGCACAGACAAGAAATGCAGGGAAAAAAAAAAGTCTACGTCAGAGCATGTCTCTGCTTGTCACTGATAGACAGAGCAGGCAGACAGAGCCCAGAACTGTGTAGACTGATCCCAGAAAGCCAGCAGCAGAACTATGGTGGTGGTGGATAATCCTAGCAAACCTGGGCCCTTTAGTTCCACTGAAGTTCAGGCTGCTTCTGATTCTGGCTGTGAGGCTGGTACCTGAGTGGTTCAGCACAGTGCTCTGAGTGCCTCCTCCTGGCTTGAACTTGGCTGCACCTCACCCTGATACTGGGAGCTGCTGGATGGAACTAGTCTGAAGCTGCTCTCTGTTCTGAGTTCAGTTAGCCCCTTTCAAAGATGTCAACCAGTCAATTACCCTCTCCCAGGGGATGTCTGAACCTGAGTAACTCACCAGCCACCGCAGTCCACAATGCCTACCACTCTGTTCCTTTGGTGTGTTTCTCCTCTGAGGTCACCAGTAGTCACCATATACCTGCAGTTCTGAGTGACCCTCCCACACCACCAGCTGGGGATCAGGGAGAAAGAGCCACTTGCTGCCCCCCTGTTCTGTGTATAGGCCCTCTCTTTGCATGCCCCGTGGGCTCCAGTTCTCATTGCAATCCTTGCTGGGTCCTGGGTACCCACTTCCCTCCTCCTTCCTTCCTCACACTGCGATATTCTGGTGTCTGGATTCCAAATCTCGGAGAAGATGTTCCTCTGTGGCTCACCATTCTGCCATCTTCCTGGAAGTCTAAAAATATTCTCAAGAATTTTTTCCTAGAACTTGTTTAGCAGTCATATATTTTCTGGGCTGGTCTTTTTCATGGAAGTACCTTATTTCTCCAACTATTTTAATGCACAGTTTTTCTGTGTAAGTTAATCTGGGTTGGAATTTATTTGCTCTTAGGGATTGAATTATTTCACTCCAAGATCATCTGGCCTTTAAGGTTTGTGTTGAGGGCTCTGCTGTGATTCTAATTGGTTTACCTCTATATATGATGTTTTTGTTTTTCTCTGGCTGTTTTGCAATTTCTGGTGGTTTTGTTGTTGTTTTGGTGGCTATCTGGTAATTTAATAAGTATGCGCCTTGGTGAGTTTCTTTTTTCATCATAATTGGTGTTCTATAAGCAGACTTGAATTTTAATTTTTTTTTTGTATCTGGGAGATTTTCTTCCATGACTTTTGTTAAGCATGTTAGTGAATCCACATGTGCTGTCCTCTAGTTTTTCTCTAACTCTGATTAGCATTAGATTGGTATTCCTACTCTCATCTAGTAGCTGCTGGGTAGTCTTCTCTTGCTCTCTTATTTTCTTTTTTGGCTTCTTTGAGCTCTTTATCACAGTTCACTGTTTTGTCCTCAATATTAGATGCCGTCTTCACATTAGTCATTTCTGCAATGAATGAATTCTACAGATTTTTATTTCAGGTATTTGTGGGAATCCCATATCCTTGTTGAATCTGTCACTCAAATTTGAATTGTTTTGGTTAGTTCACCCAGTTTTTTACCTATTTCTCTGATCTTCACCATGGGCATATGAAGCGAATTGCCGTGAACCTTTGTCTCATTTCCTCTTTGAACTCATCTATTTTCTTCACGCCTTCTATGAACTTTTCACAGATTTCTGCTACCTGGTATTTGTTTTCTTCTCCCTTTGTCACTCTTCTCTCTGCCTTGGGAGGATGGTGGGGGGTATTTTCTGTTTCCTTGCTTCCCCATTCTCCTATGTGAATCTGTGTTTATTTGTGTGTGTGTGTGTGTGTGTGTGTGTGTGTGTGTGTGTATGCCCTCTTTTTTTCACCTCATTTTTTTTGGTGGGTTAATGCAGGTTGGGGACTAAAGAAATGGGGAGAGTTTGTGGGTTACATGGAGATTTTTAGTAGAATGTTGTCTCCCCGTGAGTCATTTTCAGCTTTGTATGCCCAGTGCTAGTATTTACTTTCTTCTGTTGTTTATTTTAAGTGATTTGACTTTGCCCCTATGTTTTGCAGAAAGAATGAACTCTGGTTATAACAGCATCTACAGATTCAATCTTACAACACTTCCATGTGGTAGTCCTTGCTGTTAGACTTTCCCCTTTGTCTATCTCTATGCACAATACGACAGTTTATTATTTGTAATTGTTCTGCAATGAGGTAGGTGAGGTGGGTGGAGGGACAAAAGATGACTGGATGAGGAGTGTTAGACATTAAAGGGGAGGTTTGAAAAAGGGAATAGTGGTAGATGAGAAGAAAAGGTTGATATGGGGTCTGATTCTTGAATTGAAGGGTGAGTATTGAGAGTTTTCAGAGGATATTTTGTGGAGGCAAAAGTGAGACATAGGAGAATGGGGGTTTACTTTGTGATTGAAGAAAGCAATGTGGTTTCAGAACTTGTTGATAGGGAGGACAAGAGCCAGGGTAAGATATAGAAGAGCCAAAGCTAGAATGGGAAGGATTGAGGGATAATACTAGAGAAGATAGAAGTGACAGTGACGGAGCTAATTTTGATGAATTTAAAAACTTGGTAGGAGGAGTTTACATGTTTGGAAGAAGAATAAAGAAATATGTTAATAATACTGTCTTGGGATTCTGAGGAGAAGAGACTAGATAGGGAGTTGAGACACAGAGAGAACCTAGACACCTATTAAATCAGAGTCAATTAAAGAACAAATACGCAAAAGTAACAACCTAATAAGCAGAGGAAGCCATAAAGCAGCATAACATACCCCTACATTACTAATCAATAAATATACAAAAATTTAAACTTATGAGATGTCCAATGGGAACACAGAAAAATATTCCAATGAGACATTGCCTATGTGATTCCCAAGTAGTTTCTTTGCCAGAGAGTTTGAGTGCTATATCCCAGTGCTTCCTCTGATCCCTTCCCCACAATAACAAAGCTGACTCAGACTCAGGACTTCTGCTAGTCCACAGGCTTTCTTGCAGAGTCTGAGCCAGTATGAGTTCTTGGGTTAGGAGCTCTTACTGTCTCTCTCCCTGGGAGTGATGGTGGATTAGGCAGACAAGTTCACTGGCACAAAATTGGCCACTGAGTAGGGTTATTCCTATGCAATCAAATCAGCTACAGTAATAACAGACTAATCCATTACAGTGGTATCTATCAGGGCTAGTTGAGAAGAAACATTATGAGACTCTGTTTTGGGTTTCCCGTTAGCCTAGAGAAGAAATCCACAGTTACAGTGTTAGCATCACAACAATCCAAGCATTGACCCTCAGATAATGTGCACTAAATGCGATGGCTCTCTCTCCTCTAATGGTGAAAAGTAGCATTAAACAGCAATTTTATAGAATCAGTTATTTAAAGCCCAAGTGGTTGGGGACCAGGTAATGCCAGAGGCGGGAAGAGAAGTGGAAAAAGAAAAAAGTATTTGTTATTTATTTTTAAAAGTCTTTTGCTCTGTGTCATGGGAAGGAGGAAATAGGAGGGGGGCAAAGGATCCTAATGATGGTAAGAGCATGTTATATTTCTAGAAGGGGATAACAGGGAAAACTGGGTGAGAAATTGGGCTGGGCAAAGATTCTATGACTGATATAAATATTAGAGAAAAAGTTGAAGGGAGACAAAAGAAAAGGAAGAAAAGGAAGAAAAGAAAAACAGAATGAATAAGACACAGGAAAAAAAGTCAGGCAAAGAGATATGGATAAAAGTAGGAGGGAAATAAAGGGACAAGGGAGAATTTCCTTACCCTCCAGAAACTGTATTGGGAGAAAAAAGGTAAAAAGAGAAGCACATATACAGATGTGCTCTTAAAAGAAAAATAGGTAAAGTGATGGAATAAAAGTGTGGGGGAAATTTTACAAAAGGAGGAAAAGAGCAAAGAATTAAAAAATTAAAATTAAAAAAGTAGAATGAAAATAAAAGATGAAAAAATAATACAATCAAATAAAGAATAATAAAAGTAAGTTTTCTATTCTTTTGGATATATGACTCTTTTTCTTAACGGAGACTTAAGGAGCAGAGCTCAAACCAGGATGCTCACCCTGGAAGTCTGAGGTGACAGTCCACCCAAGAGCGGTGTTGGATGTAGAGATCTGCTTACAGTGAGAACACGGCACCGACGTCAGCTTCCAGTCCTGTAAGTCAGGCTGAGCCTGCCTCTGAGCACAGGAGTCGGGCCTGTGTCCACAAGACCCTGCCTCTCCGCGGGACCCCCCATCCCACCCAGTCTGCTCTCCACCTACCAGCAGTCTCCCGTGACTATCCTTCCCTCATTCGCTCTGGGAACTTGGCAGTGTGAAGCAGCCAAGGGGCTGCTCTGGGACCCAGGTTCAGCCACTCAGCCCTTCCCTACAATGGCGTCCCTGCCAGCTCTTTCTCGCCATTGTGGCTGCGGGCACTCGTACCGCGGTCACTCAACTGTTGACCGTGGAAGGCTGCTCTGGAAGCAGTGGTCCACACCTTCCTTGCTGGTTGCAACTTCAATGATTCTTTCGGTCCTAGTGCAGCTCTCTGGTTCCCCAGTTGTTAGTTTCACTTTGCCTCCCTGCTGGTGGCTAGCCAGCCACGGTCACTGGTGCTGTGTGGTCTCTCCTCCGTGGTCTGATCTATTTGTTCTATTTCACTAAATCCTATTTTCTTCTTCTCTCTCAGTTCCCTCCTGCTTCCTGGGTATCCTCCACTCACTTCGGTGCCTCTCAAAGCTGGTTTTTTTTCCAGACGCTAGACACTTTGTCCTGGAGAGGCTGAGTTGCTGGCACTCACTGCTCTGCCATTTGGGGACCTACCTCATCCTTCTTCCTCATAAGTTTAATTTCTCAAATCTTTTGTTACAGAGACAAAAATCTGACTAACAAACATCCCCTTCCCTGGTCCCTTTCTCTGAACACATCGTGTTTGCTGCTCCTGAAGGAGCCTGAACCTAGGGCTAAATACTCACATTACCTAAAAATCAAGGTACAGAATCTGCTTGCATCCTCAGGCTTTGAATGAGTGTGTAGCTTCCAGAGGTCTAAAAGTGTTACCTGCTTTAATATCTATTACATATTTGGGTATACGTTTATTACACATTGAATATTATTTAAAATTACTTCAGTAACGTGTATTCATTGGGCACATTAGTTTATAACTGGATGATGAGTGTCATGTCCTAACGATCCAATCACATCCCCAATTCCCTACCTATGAGTGCATGAGGCTTTGGGAAGACATCCAGATATAAATACCATAACACTCTGTGTAGGGCCCCCAAAAGACTCATGCACATTTCTATGCAAAATATATTTAGTCCATCTGCAAAAGTTGCCAAAATCTTGATGGCTTCATCATTGCTGAGAAGTTCAAGTCCAAAGTCTCCTCTGAGATTTAACACAAACTCTTACCTGTGAGCCCTCAAGAAAATGAAAAGAAAGTTAAATGGTGCTGACATACAGAGACACAAGGTAAACATTCCCATTTCAAAAGGGAGAAACAAAGACGAATGGGACCAAAGCAAATCCAAAATCCATCAGGGCAAACATTAAGTCCTGCGGTTTCATGTCTAGCACCTAGTAGAATCTGTGGCAAGACGTGAACTCCTAAGGGCTTGGGTGGCTCCACCCAATGGCACTGCCTATGGTTGTAACCCTCATGGCTTCTGTCTTAGGCCAAGTTTGCTCACTCCTTGCAGTTTTCCTCAGATGATCCATGTTTCTGGCTTCTCCAAACTTCAGGGGTCTCCACTGCACTGTGGGCTTCACACTCATAGCTTCACACACCACTCTCTCAGGGGCATACTGCCTGGCCTCCTAGGACTTTTCCTCAAATCTGGGTGGAAGACTTCCTGACCCCACAACTCTAGCATTCCGTATGCACCTAAAATCAACACTACATGGGTGATGCCAGGATCTGCTGACAGCCACAGCTGTAGCCAGGCTTCCGTCTGTCTGCCATAGGAGTCAAGTGCCCAGATTGCTAAGTACTATGAATCTAGCCCCAAGGAACAAATTATCTAGGGTGCTGCCACCATTCTGGAACATGTTGCCCTTCCGTTCTCTTCTCCAAGCAAAGTCTTTCACCTTTGTAATTTTGAGGCTCCAAATGGAGTCCTGTTGGTTCTTGTCATACCCTTAAGCCATCTTTTCTATTGTCCTGCTCTTTTTCCCAACTAAGTTCTTCTCCACTCCATTTTTGTAGGTGATAACTTTACAGAGCTTCTTTCCTGGTCAAACTCAAAATATTTTAAATTGCTCTGCTGGACTGTTTGCTCTTAATTCTCCAGTTACAGCTGACTAAAAGCCCCCAACAGTACTCATGCCACTGAGTCAACATTAGGCTGTCTTGAAACTTCCTCAGCCAGATTAATTAGTTCACTCCTCTTAATCTTAAAGTCTCAGGACATGAGCAAAATGCAGACAAATTTTCCACCAGAGCATAATATACATGGCCTGGAGCCCAACTGCCAATGGAATTCTCCTTTTCAACTGAAACCTCCTGAGCCTGATTTTCCCCTTTTTTTTAAAATCAGCATTCTCGTCTTCTGAGCTCTAACCAGAATCACCCATCAAGCTTTGCTTACAGCTTTCCAGGACTGCTTTGCCATTCAGCATTTCCAAACCTTTCCAAACTTTTCCCACAAATTAGTTCCAAAAGCTTCTGAACCACAAAACCAGGTAGCGTCACAGTCATGACCATGCCACCCCCTGCCAAGGCGGAGTGATTCTAGTCAAAAGATGTAGCTCAGAAGGCTCTTGATTCTACAGCTCTTTGATCATGGCACAGGCTGGCTGGCTGTTGGCAGTCAGTTGTAGGGAGTTTGAGAGTTGATTCAGAAGCCCAGCATAATTTCTTTCTTCAATTCTTTTGAGAGGTCCATAAGCAGGAGTGGGCTCTGTTCTTTGCATACGACTAACAGAGTGTTGTTTTACCTACAAGCCATGTTCTGTACCACAAGCCAAAGTCTAGTGGGAGGGCCACTGGAAATTCACCCCAATCCAATTCTCCTTGAAACTTGATCTCATGTTGGGGAAAGTATGTCTGTGTATTCCTCAATAGAACAGCTGTGCCACTGAAGACATATACTTGGAAGTACAAGTGACTTTGTTGTAGGAAACGGTCTCAGAATAACAAAACCAAGAGCACTCTATCACTCATTCATGGAGTGTGGATGCGCAAGTGAGTTGGAGCTAGTCTATATGAATCTCCAATGACACTGGACATTGAGATTGTGCTGAATTTTTTTTTTTTTTTTTTGGTGCTGGGGATCGAACTCAGGGCCCTGTGCACTCTAACCACTGAGCTAAATCCCCAGCCCCAGATTGTGCTGAATTCTGCCAACTAGTGACCTTGAAAGAGAGCATCAGGTGAGTCATAGGTGTAAAGTGGAGCTTCCAGAAAGACATTAGCATCCTGCCTCCTCACGGATAGGTGGAAGTCAAGACTGAGTTACAGATACATGTAAGTAATTACTCCTAAGGATCCTCAAGAATACTTAGAGAATGGAATTTCTACCTTTTGGGTATGGTTTGAATGTATCCTCCAAAGGTCTATGTATGTGTTAGAGACTTTGTTCTCAGTGAGGGACTGTTAAGAAGTGATGAGGTGGGGTCCAGCTGGAGGTCCTGAGGTCAACTGAAGTTGTGTCCTCAGGACAGAGTTAGGGATCCCGGTTTTGCTGCGGCTTACCTGCTGGGAAGCCATGGGATCGCTTCCTCCCACATGCACCCTCGCCATTGTGATGTCATCCTTCTTGAGGCCTTTATCAGAGCTAAGCTGATGCTGCTGCCTTTGAATGTCTAGAACTGTGAGCTAAATCAACCTCTTTTCTTTATAAAGAAGTCTGTCCCAGGTATTTCATTATACTAACCCAAAACAGATCCATACAGGACTCTTATCCAGGATTTAGTAATAGCAAAGACTTCAGCAATTAGTTACAACTACTTTTCCCTTCTAGACTGGCTCAAAATGTGGCCAACAGGTACAGACAAGTTCTGATGCCTGATAGAAGACCAGTGGCCTAGACCCACAGGTGACAGTTCCATGTGTTGTGAATCTTATTCATTAAATGATAATGTTTATGAAATGCACATTGAACCATGCCTAGCATATGGTAAGTGCTTAGTACATGTCAGATTTCTGAGACATTTTAATGAAAGTAACTCTATACATGTGGAATTGCTAAATTTTGTGCAGAATTACAGTAAAAGATGTGGTTCTTACTTTTAGGAAGCTTCTAAACCAAGAGGTAAACATTTAAAATGGTTATTTCCTAGGTAGTTAGAGTTAAGGAGAGAGGAAAAGTGACACGTTTTAAAGAGATCTGTGCTTACAATGTGACCACATCTCCTGGAACATGAGCATTCTTCTGTGTTGCAACACTGAACTGTAGCACAGAGTATGGGAGCCAATGGACAATAGAGTGGGAAATTGAATATAATTAAAAAAAAAAAAAAAGAAAAACAACCCTCAAACCAGAAGAAGGATGAGGAAGGTATTAGGTCTCCTTTTGGGGGTGGTGGTGTTGGGATTGAACTCAGGGCCTTGCGCTCTAGGCATGCACTCTACCACTGAGCTAAATCCCCAAACCCTGGGTCTCCTCTTTGAATGCTTTTTAACACTGTAAAATTTCTCTCAAGTGTATTTAGACACAAGGTGTCAGCAGAACCCTGAGCTCAATTAATTCTCATCAGAACATCCAGATACTTCATCTAAAGACAGCAATGTAGCTTAGTTTCTCTATTTGTGTTAGGCAGTCTGCCTAGTTCTACAGTACAGTACTGATGATTTTTAAATGCTGTATTGTAAACTCAAAGAGGTGCTCAAAAATACTATTAAGACAAGCACAAAATCATAGGAAAGCTATAAAATGTATCCAATGGAACCATATAACAAATCATACGGATTTCACAGAAATGATTTGTATGTCAGTGAACCTCTAATATAATTGTGAGTGTGCAAGGTTTATTCTAGTTTGTTTCAGGCCTAATTACAAGTCGTGCATCTCAGACTATTAACAATAAATAGAAGGCATCCCTTCAAAAACATGTCATCAACGTGAACCTGCTCAGCCTCAAGCAGAGTCCGCGCAATGGTTTTTGATACTAAGTGAAAGAATAGAATTTTCTAGATTGCTTTTTATAAGTGGTGTTTTGTGTATTTGTATCCCTCCATTAATTGTCAGCATATTAATTCACCCACAGTGCTTGAAAGTAAAACAGGACGTTGCACAATGAGGAAAAGGTTAATTCACCAAGAACTAACAGTCTTAAATGTGTAAGCACTAAGAGCTGAACTTTTGCTTTCATCCTCAGTTATTAGGATAAATTTGTTGCATCCAAGTACTTGCATTTTTAAACCTTTTGGCAAATGTTGCCATAGTGCCCCCCCCAGAAAGGTTATACTGAGGAAGTATGATCAGAAACTGTGATGAATGCTTAAAATTTAAAAAAAAAATGTTTTACAGCAAAAGACGCATTACCATGATCCCTATCAGAATCTTCCCCCACTTCCAACACACTCATCCCCTCATTCGTGCTGCTTTCTGGAGCAGTTCTGGCATCCTCTTTCCTGAGTGTCTTTAGTTGTGCTGTCCTGGCTGCCTCAATGTCCTGAATTGATTCCAAATATTTACCTTACCTGATCGTTTAGACTTTGGGGGAGAGTCAGAATTCATGCAGTGCCAGATCCAATGAATAAAGTGGATGAGGACACACTGTAATATTTTTGTTTGACAGAAATTGCCATGAGTTGGGGACTTACTCAAGCGGCAGAGCACTTGCCTAGCAAGTGCAAGGCCTGAGTTCTATCCCCAGCAACCCCCAAAAAACAAATAAACAAACAAACAAACAAAGCAAAAAAAAGAAGACGCCATTAATGTTTTGATTCTATTCAAGACGTCGAGGGAGCCAGGACAGCACAACTAACAAGACACTCATGGAAGAAGACCCCCAGAACTCCTTCAGAAAATGTAAAGAAAGATGGAATAGTGTGTTTTGAAGTCAAAAGGAGTATTTTGAGGGAGATTAAATGCAGTATGTCTTTTACTGTACTAAAATTTTAAAGATAGATCATATTTTTTGATCAGACCATATACACTCCTTATGAGAAAGCATGAAAATACTTCCTGTTTTCATTTCCACCTGAACCAGATGACCAGTCCATCTAAAATGGCTTTTAACTTTAGTTGTTACTTTCAATTTCTCCTACTAATAACAACTACAAAAGCATAGGGATTTTTAAAAGATCTTGCACCTGCTTTCAAAAATGAGTAAGCAGGCCGGGGATTTAGCTCAGTGGTTAGAGTGTTTGCCTCGCAAGCATGAGGCCCTGAGTTCGATTCCCGGTACCAAAAAAAAAAAAAAAATGAGTAAGTATGATGTTAGTCATATGTAAGCTAGTGCTTCAAAAATGCTTAAGAATGGTTCAAAGATTTTCTTCACAATTTGATACTGAGTGGTCATTTCAAATAAATGTATGTGTGTGTGTGTGCGCGTGGATGAGAGAGAGAGAGAGAGAATAAGCCAAATAAATAAATTCTCCCCTAATGCCCTTTAGCTCTATCACTAAATTGACATACCTTTTTTTTTTTTTTTGGAGGACAATTTATTTAAAAGTGGTGAAAAAGAGGGAAAAGGAGATGATAGATGGCTACTCAACGAATAGGGAGCATTTGAAAGCACAATACTCGTGGGCCTTTTGGTGTAGCCTCTTTTTATTGAGGTTTTCTCCTTGGGTCAGCCCTTTGGAATTTGGTTGGTTCTTGGGCTTACCAGTTATCTCTGCCTAGCTATCTGACTTTTCTTTGCAATTATGGGTGAATGGCTTGGGGCCAGGTAATGCGGAGATGTAAGAATCAAAAGGGGGAGTTTGTTTTCTTTATGTTAATCAGATTACCTGGGGACCTTCCCGGAACCAGTCTCTTTGCCTTTGTCTCTTTAACTGTTAGAATCTAGCTGCCTTTATGTTTCTAACTATTTGATTATAGCTGTCTGGCTTTTAGAGTCTGCCTATAGAGATCAAAATTGTCTTAATTTTTAATAACATCTAACAAAGCCTTTACCCTATCTTTTCCCTACCTACGGGAACCCCGTCCTACATTCCCCCCTCTGAGAAAAACATCCAACTTCTGTTGGGGAGCTGGGCAAAGACTGATCTGGCTTCTTCCAGCTGAATGGAGTTGTAGTTGGGGAACAGTGGATAGGGTCTTTAGCAGGCAGGTTTTTTCCCAATGGGCTTTGGCAGAAGATGTCTGGCAGCTTTATAGGGGGTTTCATCTGTATGACCACTTGGGGTTTGGCAGCTTCTAGGCAAAGAAGAAAAAGAATCTTTACCAAAAGATTAAAGACATGTATGACTAAAGCCTGAGCAACAGGATGGAAAGGCAGACCGGGTAAGGAGCCATGTTAGATATGGTCTAATAACAGTTGTAACCAGCTGGCCCTTAGGATTTTTAGTAGAGGTCAGTGATTGGAGAATTTCCCTGTATGTCTGGCTTAAATTATTATTATTCATATCTCTAGCTATGTCCTCTTGTTGTTGGATGTTCAAGACCAAGTTGAGACCCTTGTCAATCATAATAATTTACCTCCCAGTATGTCAGGGTCAGCCAAGTCTCCCAGGCACTCCTTTTGGGGCTGTGATCAGAGCCTCTTAGCTCTTAATTCATCCTCTGTGAAATGTGCCACCTGCCAGGATGGGTCATGGTCTGTGCTAGACCACATGGTGCTCCTTGGAAACATGGGAACAGTTTTCCCTTCAGTGACCCTCCTTCTGCAGGATGCATACTGGCTGACTCTTGTTTGACCTCAGGGTCTAACAGTCTCCTTGTTCAGGAGGTTGTGTGACTCACCAAGATTGTCTTGCAGTAAGGCCTCCGTCATACCATTTTACAATGATCAAATCATCGTTTGCCTGGATAGATTGTGACCCTCCTTAAGGGTAAGGATTTTTGTTTGATATCTATATATATAGAAATATATAGATAACGGATGATATAGATATGTATTTTTTTGAGAGGGTGTTGGGAATAGAACTCAGGGCCTTGCACTTGCTAAGCAAGCGCTCTACCACTGAGCTAAATTCCCAGCCCCTGATACATATATTTTAAATCCTGCAATTATAGAGTCTGGTATAGTAACCACTCAATAAATGGCGAAGGAAGACTGGAATGAAGGAAGAAATGAGAGAATTACTGTAAAAAATTCACTATTAACTTGTTGGTTTTTAGATTAATTGATTAGATTAAAAATCCTTATAGAACACATTGTAGGTGTGCCTAACTAGGGCTCATTCGAGTACCCAAAAGTGTTATAAACACCCACAAATAATCTACGTTTCACCTTAGTGAGGAGTCAGGACTGGTTGACAACTGTCAAAATGTTACATGTGACCAAATCAGCCCATGTATAAGGGAAACACACCTCTTTCCTGATAATCAAGGCACTATGTTTTGTTTTATTAAAGTGAGGGTAACATTTTTCATTACTGTTAGGATTTTATATTTGTATAAAACACTTATAAAAGCTAATCTAATGAGGATTCCATTAGTCAGAAACATCTATTTATCAGAACTTTGTGAGAGTAGTCATAGTAATGACTCTAAAGTGTGCAGTGTTTCAAAATGTATTCTGAATTATCAGAATTTAATTATATTTAATATAAGTTCGTGCACTATACTCAAAAATTTGAATATTGGGGTTGTGGGTAGAATCAGCAAAGACTTTAAGGGCTATAGATGATTTTAGAGATTGTCAGAGTTGACTACATTATTATACAGATGAGAACTAAGGCTCCAAGCAAGTTAAGTGACTTTTCCAGAGTTGAACAATTAGTTACTGTCATGGTGGGGCTGGAACCAGGTGTACTGAACCCCAGCTGATTATGAGATTAACTGAGTGTCCACATTGGCTAAGTGAGCACCTCTTTCCTTGACTGACATTAGTTCCTCATCTAGAGAACAGATTTTTCTATAACAGAGGTAAGAGAATTACTGTTAAATGGCCAATCACATTAACAACCTCTTTGACAAAAAAATTAATTTCCCGAGGTCTGAGTGTTGCGAGATCAGATGTCTCAGAGCAAACTATTCTGTCTGGGTTCTGCTTATCCTTTACAGCTCTAGTTCTGGCATGAAGCTAAGCATCTGATACTTACTTGTTCGCTAACAGTGAAGGATGATGAGGATTAGCAAGAAGTAACTCAGTCTTCTTTCTTCTCACCGTTAATGATCAAGCTGAGCATCCTTCTCTCATTAATATCTCACTGTGAAATCCCTTGATGCCAGAAAAGACTAGCAATTTATTGGTAAGGACATAGTACCTGATTGTGAAGCTTTCTGCCAGCAGAGATTTTTTCCCAAGATTTATCTTTCTCCTGGAGTAAATATGATATTTTTAATTATTCATAATGTTTCTCTTGCTTTACCAAAAGCTTCCTTGGAGGACAGCAGTGCATTAAGGCGCTTCCGTTACTATAAGAGTGTGAAGTGTGAGTAGAATATATATATCTATATTTTTTTCTTTTTTTAGCATTTCATTGTTATTCTGGGCAAACAAAATTAAACATTATTTGCAAATGGTGCAGTCAGAAACGACAAAAGATGTAAGGTGACACAATTATACTACACACACACCAGAAGATGTAAATAGGAAGTGCTCGTGGTTGGAATGGAAAGTGGAGAGAGTTTAACAGCTATATTAGAGAGGTAAAAACATGGGCATGCCTGGAAATACGACCAGAAAATCTTTATTTAGATTTGTAATAGAATGTAATTGTTTGTGCCTTCTATACCAGCTGTATTCACTAGGCTGCCTTTTCTTCTTTTGAATACTTAATAATTAGCCGAAGAGATATTTTCTCCATATTTCAAGGTTATTTGGAATATTAGGCTATTATCTTCTAGATACTAACATTAGAAAATAGCCCTATAGGCGTTTCTTTAAGGACTTACAAACAGCAGAACGGGTCATTTTTGGAATACGCTCTATTGTCCTGTGAGTTATGACAAATGTACCCAGTCAGAACCATCCCTACAACCAAGATACACAGCAGCTCCCTCTTCCCGAAAGTTTCCTTTTTCTCCTTCATTTTCAACCTGCTTCGCTTGCAAACTCCAGTAACTACCAACCTTTTCTCTGTGTTTTACCTTTTTGAGAATCTCATATAAATGCAATCGAGCAGTATGCAACCTTCTGGGTGTGGTTTCTTTCTCCTGGCATGACGAATCTGGGATTCACCCATGCTGTGTGTATCAGCCACATGTTCTTTTTCATTGCCAAGTAATGTTCCCTGGCGTGGATGTGCCAGCTGATGGATGCTTGTCTCCGGTTTGAGATGATTATAAATAAAATAACTGTAAGCATTCACCTGGGATGTTTTGTGAACCCCAGTTTTTATTTCTCTTGGATAAAGAGCTAGAAGTGGTATTCTTAGGTCATATGATATATGGTACATCTTTCACTTTATCAGAAAATGCTGTTTTCCAAAGGGCTGCAACAGCTTTGCATTCTGACAGAATGTATGAAACATCCAGTTGCTTTGCATCCTTCCTAGCACTCAATATTAAAAGCAGTTTTTGTTTCGCTTGGTAACAATAGCCATTCTAGCAGGTGTAGTGATAGCATGTTATGATTTTAATATGTATTTCCTTAATGACTGAAAATATTGAGCATCTTTTAGTGTGCTCGTTTACCACCCATATATGTTCTTCGGTGTAGTGCATGTTTAACTCTTTAACCATTTTCTTATTGGGTTGTTTCTTTATCACTGGGATTTTTAAAAATAATTCTTATATGCATAATGTGGCTCCCAGCCTTTGGAGGATATGTGATTTGCAAACACTTCCTTCCAATCTGTGGCTTTCTTTATATTTTCTCAGCAATATTTTTGAAGAGCAGTGGTTTTACCTTTTGTTTTTGTGGTGTTTCTGCATAAAAGTGTCCAACAGTTCTAATGACTTTTCTTGAAAAGAGTGTCTTTTCTGTTGAATTACCTCTGCACTTTTACCAAAAATCAAATGGCCACAGAAGAGTGAGTGGATTTCTGAACTCTTTCTTTTTCTCAATTGATCTACCAGGATGCCGAATACCGTGCTGTCTTGCTTACTGTAATTCAATAGCAACCCTTGAAATCGGAGAGTGTGAATCCTCTTTGTTCTTATGTTGGTCAATAGGGACTTGTGGGAAATGTGGGCAAAATGGGGAACGCATGACCCACCTATGAACATTCAAATCGAATCCAGAAACCCAAATTTTTTTTGTGTAGGCCAACCCCACTTACATGCAACTGAATTCAACTAGCAAGTGGCTGCTTTGGAGAAGATGCCTTGGTGGATCTGTCATGGACCTTATAAGAGAAAAGTCTCCTCCCTTTC